>JAXIVJ010012725.1:0-35000 GCA_036785665.1 Chirona hameri | reverse complement strand
CTTACAAGTTGTTGTAGCCGTTTGGGCATCTCATGGTGCTTACGGAGAAGCAGCCATGAATGTCTTTGTTGTCCATACTCCAGTTTGACTAACTTGTTTAAATAGTGATTGAGCGCAAAACCGAATACATTTAGCATGTCAAACGGCAGCGGGTTCACCTCACAATAACATTCAACAACTACACCCCTGTTCCGCCGCCAAGTGGCATGTGCAGACGCCGTGTTCTCCTCTCTTCCCCCAGGTGCGGCTCGCTGTGTTCTCCCTTCCCCCAGGTGCGGGTCGCTGTGTTCCTCCTCCCTTCCCCCAGGTGCGGCTCGCTGTGTTCTCCTCCTTTCTCAGGTGCGGGTCGCTTGTGTTCTCCTCCCTTCTCCCAGGTGCGGGTCGCTGGTGTTCTCCCCTTCCCCAGTGCGGGTCGCTGTGTTCTACCTCCCTTCCCCCCAGGTGCGGGTCGCATGAGTTCTCTCCCCTTCCCCCAGTGCGGGTCGCTGTGTCTCCTCCCTTCCTCCAGTTCGGGGTCGCTGTGTTCTCCTCCCTTCTCCAGTGCGGGTCGCTGTGTTCTCCTCCTCTCCCCCAGTGCGGGTCGCTGTGTCCTCCTCCCTTTCCCCCAGGTCGTGGTCGCGTGTCTCCTCCCTTCCCCCAGGTCGGGTCGCTGTGTTCTCCTCCCTTACCCCAGTGCGGGTCGCTGGTGTTCTCCTCTCTTCCCCCAGGTGCGGGTCGCTGTGTTCTCCTCCCTTCCCCCAGGTGCGGGTCGCTGTGTTCTCCTCCCTTCCCCCAGTGGCGGGTGCGGGTCGCTGTGTTCTCCTCCTTCCCCAGGTGCGGGTCGCTGTGTTCTCCTCTCTCCCCCCAGGTGCGGTCGCTGTGTTCTCCTCCCTTCCCCCAGTGCGGGTCGCTGTGTTCTCCTCCCTTCCCCCTGGTGCGGGTCGCTGTGTTCTCCTCCCTCCCCTAGGTGCGGGTCCGCCGTGTTCTCCTCTCTTCCCCAGTGCGGGTCGCGTGTTCTCCTCCCTTCCCCCAGGTGCGGGTCGCTTGTTGTTTACTCCTCCCTTCTCCCAGGTGCCGGGTCGCTGTGTTCTCTCCCTTCCCCCAGGTGCGGGTCGCTGTGTCCTCCTCCCTTCCCCCAGGTGCGGGTCGCTGTGGTTCTCCGCCTGTCATGTGACCTGACATTGTGTTCCTCTTTGTCCTCTCAGCTGCGGTCGCGGCCCGCGAGGCGAACTGACCATCATCAACATACAGCTCAAGACGCCGGGGAGTACGCTGCTCGGCCTCCAACCGGCTGGGCCCGGGTGGAGGCGCCCCGCACAGCTCATACTGCAGGGTCAGTGTAGGGGTACGGGGGCCGGGTGAGGCGCCCCGCACAGCTCATACTGCAGGGTCAGTGTAGGGGTGACGGGGGCCGGGTGGAGGCGCCCGCACAGCTCATACTGCAGGGTCAGTGTAGGGGTGACGGGGCCGGGTGGAGGCGACCGCACAGCTCATACTGCAGGGTCAGTGTAGGGGTGACGGGGGCCGGGTGGAGGCGCCCGCACAGCGCAATACTGCAGGTCAGTGTAGGGGAGACGGGGCCGGGTGGAGGCGCCCGCACAGCTCATACTGCGGTGTCAGTGTAGGGGTGACGGGGGGCCGGGTGGAGGCGCCCGCACAGCTCATACTGCTGGGTCCAGTGTAGGGGTGACGGGGACCCGGGTGTAGGCGCCCCGCACAGCTCATACTGCAGGGTCAGTGTAGGGGTGACGGGGGGCTGGGCGGGCCGGGTGGAGGCGCCCGCACAGCTTATACTGCAGGGTCAGTGTAGGGGTGACGGGGGCCCGGGTGGAGGCGCCCGCACAGCTCATACTGCAGGTGTCAGTGTAGGGGTGACCGGGGGGCCGGGTGGAGGCGCCTCCCACAGGCATATACTGCAGGGACAGTGTAGGAAGTGGACGGGGGCCGGGTGGATGGCGCCGCACAGCTCATACTGCAGGGTCAGTGTAGAGGTGACGGGGGCCGGGTGGAGGCGCCCGCACAGCTCATACTGCAGGGTCAGTGTAGGGGTGACGGGGGCCGGGTGAGGCGCCCCGCACAGCTCATCACTGCGGGGGTCAGTGTAGGGGTGACGGGGGCCGGGTGGAGGGCCCGCACAGCTCATACTGCAGGGTCAGTGTAGGGGTGGACGGGGGGGGGCTGGGCTGGGGCCGGGTGGAGGCGCCCGCACAGCTCCATACTGCAGGGTCCAGTGTGGGGTGACGGGGGCCTGGTGGAGGGCGCCCGCACTAGCTCATACTGCAGGGTCAGTGTAGGGGTGACGGGGCCGGGGGAGCGCCCGCACAGCTCATACTGCAGGGTCAGTGTAGGGTGACGGGGGCCTTGGTGGAGGGCGCCCGCACAGCTCATAATGTAGGGTCAGTGTAGGGGGTGGACGGGGGCCGGGTGGAGGCGCCCGCACAGCTCATACTTGCAGGGTCAGTGTAGGGGTGACGGGGAGCCCGGTGGAGGGCGCCCGCACAGCTCATACTGCAGGGTCAGTGTAGGGGTGACGGGGGCCGGGTGGAGGCGCCCCGCACAGCTCATACTGCAAGGGTCAGTGTAGGGGTGACGGGGGCCTGGTGGAGGCGCCCGCACAGCTCATACTGCAAGGGACAGTGTAGGGGTGGCGGGGGCCGGGTGGAGGCGCCCGCACAGCTCATACTGCAGGGTCAGTGTAGGGGTGACGGGGGGGGGGGGGCGGGCTGGGCGGGCGTCTGATGACAGGGTCAGTGTAGGGGTGACGGGGGCCCGGGCTGGGCGGCGTCTGATGACAGGATCAGTGTAGGGGTGACGGGGGCGGGGCTGTGCGGCGTCTGATGACCTGGGTAAGTGTAGGGTGACGAGGGGCCCGGGCTGGGCGGCAGTCAGATGCAGCGTCTGATGGCAGGGTAAGTGTAGGAGTGACGGGGGCCGGGCTGTGCGGCGGTCTGATTTTGGCAGGGTAGGGTCATACTGCAGTGGTGAGGGAGGGGTCAACTTACAGGGTAACTGTGGAGGTTGCAGGCATAGGACGTACGGCAGAGGAGTGTTACTGGACGTAGGACGGGCAGAGGAGTGTTAGTGACCCTGACCTGCACCTGACCATGACCTGACTGACCCACAGCGATGCCGCGGCAATCACAGCCCCGCCCCGGACCAGGTTGGTGCCTGCGGGGGCCAACATTGACCTGACCTGCGGGTGCCAGCGGCTACCCAGTTTGCCCGGAGGTTAGGCTGGCTTTTCAACGGCCGCCGGTTCCGACACAGCTCCCGTGTGGCGGTATTGGCCGGAGGTGAGCACACTGGGGGCTGGTCGGGAAGTGAGACAGTGATGGCGAAGGAAGAGCACAGGGTAGATCGTATCGTATAGGGTGGGTTCGCAGCAGTTACGGAGTGAACACAGTACGGAGTGAACACGGAGTGAACACGAGTGAACACGGAGTGAACGCGGAGTAACGCGGAGTGAACACGAGTGAACACAGGCAGTATACGGGTTCTGCGGCCAACAAGTGACGGACAGATCGTTCAGAGACAGAACCAAATTTGCGACATCGATTTACGGGCTTTGTCGAAACTGTCAAATGAACAGAAGCATGTACGGCTGCTTATAGCAAATATCTGACCTGTGAATGTGATCAGATGTTATCATTGAGCGGCGAATCCCTGCGCCGACGGCCACTGTCCGAGTGTGTCATGCCACTCCCTGTAATACCTGAATAATGTGTCAACATCGGCGATCGGCAGCTGGCAACTGTCTGCTACCGTCACCTGACAGATATTACCTGCAATACGGGAATAATGTGTCAACATCGGCGATCGGCAGCTGGCAACTGTCTGCTACCGTCACCTGACAGATATTACCTGCAATACGGGAATAATGTGTCAACATCGGCGATCGGCAGCTGGCAACTGTCTGCTACCGTCACCTGACAGATATTACCTGCAATACGGGAATAATGTGTCAACATCAGCGATCGGCAGCTGGCAACTGTCTGCTACCGTCACCTGACAGATATTACCTGCAATACCTGAATAATGTGTCAACATCGGCGATCGGCAGCTGGCAACTGTCTGCTACCGTCACCTGACAGATATTACCTGCAATACGTGAATAATGTGTCAACATCAGCGATCGGCAGCTGGCAACTGTCTGCTACCGTCACCTGACAGATATTACCTGCAATACCTGAATAATGTGTCAACATCGGCGATCGGCAGCTGGCAACTGTCTGCTACCGTCACCTGACAGATATTACCTGCAATACCTGAATAATGTGTCAACATCGGCGATCGGCAGCTGGCAACTGTCTGCTACCGTCACCTGACAGATATTGAATCACTATGCTACTGGTTACGCGCAATCTTTCATCTGGCGCTTCGTACCGTCCATACCGAATCGACACGACTGTTTAGGCGCGGCTTTGACAATGATCGATGGCGGCGCCACCTCTGGCGATTATTTATCGATGTGTGCAGCCAAACTTGGGCCCCCATCCCTGCGCACCGGGCCACCATTACTAATAGGGGCACCGTGACTAATCTAATATTGATATGGAAGCACTCAATCGTTTCATCGGCTCTGGTGGGTATCTTGGACGTGGTCTGTGTATCCATTTCGACATTGACCTGGTGGTGTGCTGGTTGGTGACGGTGGTTGTGGTGTTCGGTTCGCCTGTGCAGGTGGTGTCCTGCGTATCACCAATGTCCAGTCTGACGACGACGGCACGTATACGTGCGAGGCTCGCAACTCCGCCGGAGTGGCTAGAGAAGACGTGGACCTGGACGTCAGTGGCCGCGTGAGTACTGAGTACGCCATGAATGCTTAGCCGACAGTAGTCAACCCAGTTGGCCCTCGTCCAGTGCGCATTGATCGTCCTGCTCAAACTTATACCCAGTCATAATACGGGACCCCTGACCTGGCCTTTGACCTCTGGCCTTTGACCTCTGGCCTGACCTCTGACCACTGACCTCTGACCTCTGATCTGACCTCTGACCTGACCTCTGACCTGACCTCTGACCTGACCTCTGACCTGACCTCTGAACTGACCTCTGACCTGGCCTCTGACCTGACCCCTGACCTGACCTCTGACCT
The DNA here is from genome assembly GCA_036785665.1 of Chirona hameri. Taxonomy (NCBI): domain Eukaryota; kingdom Metazoa; phylum Arthropoda; class Thecostraca; order Balanomorpha; family Balanidae; genus Chirona; species Chirona hameri. Next base: position 29,929 of record JAXIVJ010012725.1, on the reverse strand, counting down.
GACCTCTGACCTGACCTCTGACCTGACCTCTGACCTGCCCTCTGACCTGACCTCTGACCTGACCTCTGACCTGACCTCTGACCTGACCTCTGACCTGACCTCTGACCTGACCTCTGACCTGACCTCTGACCTGGCCTCTGACCTGACCTCTGACCTGACCTCTGATCTGACCTCTGACCTGACCTCTGACCTGACCTCTGACCCCAGGCCGGCCCGGTGCTGAGTGAGCGTCCTCCCCTGACCTCTGACCTGACCTCTGACCCCTGCCATCTGACCTGACCCCTGCCCTGACCTCTGACCTGACTCCTGTCCCTCTGACCTGACTCCTGCCCCTCTGACCTGACTCCTGCCCTCTGACCTGACTCCTGCCCCTCTGACCTGACTCCTGCCCCTCTGACCTGACTCCTGCCCCTCCGACCTGACTCCTGCCCCTCCGACCTGACTCCTGCCCCTCTGACCTCTGACCTCTGACCTCTGACCTCTGACCTCTGACCTCTGACCCCTGACCCCTGACCCCTGACCCCTGACCCCTGACCCCTGACCTGATCTCTTGACCTCTGACCTGACTCCTGGCCCGCAGGCCGGTCCGGTGCTGAATGAGCGTCCTCCCCTGACCTCTGACCTGACCTGACCTGACTCCTGCCACGCAGGCCGGTCCGGTGCTGAATGAGCGTCCTCCCCTGACCTCTGACCTGACCTGACCTGACCTGACTACTGTCCCGCAGGCCGGTCCGGTGCTGAATGAGCGTCCTCCCCTGACCTCTGACCTCTGACCTGACCTGACTACTGCCCCGCAGGCCGGTCCGGTGCTGAATGAGCGTCCTCCGCTGACGCTGTCGTCGGCGCTCGGTGAGAGCATCGCTCTGATGTGTCGCGCGTCCGGCTCTCCCGTCCCGGAGGTGCGCTGGAGGCTGATCGGAGGCAACCTGTTCGCTGACGGGCGTCACAGGTGAGAGCGGGGGTCAGCGGAGGTTAGCGGAGGTCAGCGGGGCCAGCGGAGGTCAGAGCGGGGGTCAGCGGAGGTCAGAGTGGGGTCAGCGGAGGTCAGAGCGAGGTCAGCGGAGGTCAGAGCGGGGTCAGATCGGAGGTCAGTGGGGGTCAGCGGAGGTCAGAGCGAGGTCAGCGGAGGGCAGCGGAGGTCAGAGCGGGGTCGGCATGTCATTGTGAGGTGAATTACTGCGGTCGGTAGAAATACATGCAGAACTTCAGCCTTGGAGGCTCATTGTTTCATCCCTGTCTTCGGTATTCTAACCTGTGTCCTGATCGCTTAAATGTCTGTGCGTGGTTAACTTTGCTATTCGTCAAACCGGATATAAAAATGTTATTGCAATCCATTTTCAACTCTGCTTGTGATTGGTGTATGCGTGTTATGACCTGTGGTGACCTGTGTGTCCTCCTGGACAGTGCCACGCCGGACGGGGCGCTGACCCTGAGGTCACTGACGCCCCAGGACGCCGGCATCTATGAGTGCAACGTGGACAACGGCGTGGGCCACGCGGTGGCCACCACCCACCTCAGCATCACCGACCCGCAGGTCAGCGCAGCCGGGATCAGACGTTCCTCCTGTTGTACACTGATCTGAGGAGTTTGTGAGGGTGTCGGTGTTATGCGCTCATGCTGGCCGAAATGTACCCTAGCTGTGATGACAGCATTTATAAGTCGTCTTTACATTAGCACGGAGTGATGTTTTTGCAGTTTCGAAAGCAATTGGTTACGCAGTTGCTAAGTGGTTAAATATCATGTCATTAATGCTGTCTTGTACTTTTACGAATTGTCCAGTGTCCACACCCCAGAAGAACTGTGACGCGCGTCCCGTCATGTCCCATTTCCAATTTCTCGCGGCACATTTCACTTCACTCGTGTGACGTGTCCCACACCGTGACGTCACTCGTGTGACGTGTCTCACACCGTGACGTGACTCGTGTGACGTGTCCCACACCGTGACGTCACTCGTGTGACGTGTCTCACACCGTGACGTGACTCGTGTGACGTGTCCCACACAGTGACGTGACTCGTGTGACGTGTCTCACACCGTGACGTGACTCGCGCGACGTGTCCCACACCGTGACGTGACTCGTGTGACGTGTCCCACACCGTGACGTGACTCGTGTGACGTGTCCCACACCGTGGCGTGACTCGTGTGACGTGTCCCATACCGTGACGTGACTCGTGACGTGTCCCACACCGTGACGTGACTCGCGTGACGTGTCCCACACCGTGACTTGACTCGCGTGACGTGTCCCACACCGTGACGTGACTCGTGTGACGTGTCTCACACCGTGACGTGACTCGCGTGACGTGTCCCACACCGTGACGTCACTCGTGTGACGTGTCACCGTGACGTGACTCGTGTGACGTGTCCCACACAGTGACGTGACTCGTGTGACGTGACTCGTGTGACGTGTCTCACACCGTGACGTGACTCGTGTGACGTGTCCCACACCGTGACGTGACACCCCGCGGTCCCCTCTCGACACAGACGTCGTCGGCGAGGCCCGGAGATCGGTTCGTCAGTCAGGTCGCGGCCGAGGCCACGCGTGATGTCGAGATCGCGCTGAACCGTACTCTGCAGCAGCTGTTCTCGCAGCCGCGGCACCACCGCCGCACGCCGCACGAGCTGCTGCAGATCTTCAGGTAGGTGGCGCTGTCTACCTGGGTCACATGAGGGTACGGGTGGGTCACTGGAGGGTCACGGGAGGGTCACGGGAGGGTCACGGGTGGGTCACAGGAGGGTCATAGACGGGTCACGGGAGGGTCACAGACGGGTCACGGGTGGGTCACAGGAGGGTACGGGTGGGTCACGGGAGGGTCACGGGAGGGCCACAGGCGGGTCACAGACGGGTCACGGGTGGGTCACAGACGGGTCACGGAGACGGTCAGGTGTACAGGCGGGCTACGGGCGTTCGGACATGTTCTTTCCGAAGCTGGCAATGCTGATACCCAACCCGTGCTGTGCCCTCTGACCGTGTGTTCTGTCCCGCCCGGGCCAGGTTCCCGACAGACGAAGCCCTGGACCTGGTCTGACCGTGTGTTCTGTCCCGCCCGGGCCAGGTTCCCGACAGACGAAGCCCTGGACCTGGTCTGACCGTGTGTTCTGTCCCGCCCGGGCCAGGTTCCCGACAGACGAAGCCCTGGACCTGGCACGTGCTGGGGAGATATTCGAGCGAGCCCTGGAGCTGGTGAAGCGGCTGGTGGAGTCTGGATCACGCTTCAACCTCACCAGTAAGGACCGAATCACGGGAACCTCGCCAATAAAAGCCGAGGCACAGGCGTCAGAGGAGCATCAGGCCAGAGGAGCATCACGGAGACCTGATGCGTCAGAGGAGCATCAGGCCAGAACAGACGGGTTCGAATGGCATACGGCTTAAAGTGTCCCCGGTATTGTACTGATTGAGTGCAGCTTTTGTATGCTCGAATGCCCTGAATCATCATTTAGCTATGATGCTCCACGTGATAATATTCCTGGTTCCAAATGACAGGGATGATGCCGTAGCTTTACTTCTAACCAGCTCCTCATCCCGAACTGATACCTGCGCCCCGTTTGACGTGGCCCTCCCGTGTCTCCGCCACAGACTACGCGTACGAGGACCTGCTGTCTCCTGGCCAGGTGGAGCGGCTGCGCGACCTGTCCGGCTGCTCCGCCCCGTTTGACGTCACTCACCCCCCGTGTATCCGCCGCAGACTACGCGTACGAGGACCTGCTGTCTCCTGGCCAGGTGGAGCGGCTGCGCGACCTGTCCGGCTGCTCCGCCCCGTTTGACGTCACTCTCCCCCCGTGTCTCCGCCGCAGACTACGCGTACGAGGACCTGCTGTCTCCTGGCCAGGTGGAGCGGCTGCGCGACCTGTCCGGCTGCTCCGCCCCGTTTGACGTCACTCTCCCGTGTCCCCGCCACAGACTACGCGTACGAGGACCTGCTGTCTCCTGGCCAGGTGGAGCGGCTGCGCGACCTGTCCGGCTGCTCCGCGCACCGGCGTCACATCAACTGCAGCGACCTCTGCTTCCACAGCCGCTACCGCAGCGTCGACGGCTCGTGCAACAACCTGCAGCACCCGCTGTGGGGCGCCTCGCTCACCGGCTTCCAGCGCCTGCTGCCCGCGCAGTACGAAAACGGCTTCAACACGCCGCGTGGTGAGTCGGTGGAGACGCGGCACTCAGGCGGGGATGTTGGGAAGGGATGTTGGGAAGGGCTCTATGAGGTCTGCCATGTAGCCTCGGCAGTTGAGGCGCCTTAAAACCAAAATCATCACCAGCATCATCCTCGCCAGCGTCCGTGCTTGGTGAACACGACGATGGACCAGTTGGCATGACGAATGACATTGCCATTTAAGACGATATTTAGTGATATGTAGACGTAATTCCATAGGCATTTCTTCGTGACTGAATATTTTCACTGCAGATTACTTGTTTTCAATAATTCTCAATCTCAATCACCCAATCTCAATCTCAATCAATCAGTCTCAATCACAAACGGTTTGTTTGTTCGTGATCACTAGTCCGCATCCCAGTTTCGCCGCCGCAGCTGCAGAGCCAGACTCCATCGAAAATGGCCAGGCAACTATGGTCACTGGGTCACTGCCATACTTCATACCATACTTCGTACTGTTTATTAAGGCATTCCGCAATATACTTGCGGCTATTACTGCCTTTCGTCACTAATATAAAACTAGAGGAATGTGGTTGAAAAATACAACGCACACGCACACAGACACACACTCGCACAATGTCACACAGCAAAAGTCGCACAATTACAAGCACACGTTAGTAAAAAAAAAAATATAAACTTGCATCGAGACATACGGATTAAACCTGTGCCGACCGGCAATCGCCGAGGTGCCGCCTCAGACGGCGACTGAACAGGTGCGGAGGGAGCCGCGACAGATCGGGTGGCAGGGCGTTATATGACGCCGGTCCTCTGCACTCAAACCGCCTCCTCTCCATCTCGGTGCGGGACCGTACGTACAACAGGTGGTCCTGCCGCGTGACAACGTCCAGGTCACGGCCGCCAGCCTCGGCCACAGTGGTGAGATCGGCCGCCAAGACTTCCGGCTCACCGTTACAACGCACCTTGTGCACGAGACACATCGTGTGGTATGACGCGAGCTGCTCAGCGTTGAGCCACCGTCGCAGTGGCCGACTTAGGACTATCTTCACTCCCCTAAGCCCTCCCTATACCCTACACAGGGCCTGACCCTGCATTCCCCCCCCCCCCCCTCCACAGGGTCGGACGGCGAGACGCGCTACAACGGCTTCCTGCTGCCTAACGCGCGCACCGTGTCGGCGCGTCTGGCGGCCACGGACACGGTGACCGAGGATGCCGAGTTCAGTGTCATGCTGATGCAGTGGGGACAGTTTGTGGACCACGACATGGACCACGCGCTGCCCGCCTTCAGCGAGGTCAGCTTCGACGGACAGCACGAGTGTGACAGGTGAGAAGAGAGGGACGGGATGACAGGTCGGTGGCGGTGATGACAGGTCGGTGGCGGGGATGACAGGTCACTGTCGGGGGATGACAGGTCAGTGGCGGGGATGACAGGTCACTGGCGGGGATGACAGGTCGGTAGCGGGGATGACAGGTCAGTGGCGGGGATGACAGGTCACTGGCGGGGATGACAGGTCGGTGGCGGGGATGACAGGTCAGTGGCGAACAGGTCCTTGGCGGGGATAACAGGTCGGTGGCGGGGATGACAGGTCGGTGGCGGGGATGACAGGTCACTGGCGGGGATGACAGGTCGGTGGCGGGGATGACAGGTCGGTGGCGGGGATGACAGGTCACTGGTGGGGATGACAGGTCAGTGGCGAACAGGTCCTTGGCGGGGATAACAGGTCGTTGGCGGGGATGACAGGTCGGTGGCGGGGATGACAGGTCGGTGGCGGGGATGACAGGTCGGTGGCGGGGATGACAGGTCGGTGGCGGGGATGACAGGTCGGTGGCGGGGATGACAGGTCGGTGGCGGGGAGCAGTGGGGTGGGGACGGTGATGAGGTTGCAGGCTTTCCTATGTTGTGTCGCTCAGTAAGTTTATTCTTTTCACATAAGTAAGTGAAGTACATGGATATCGGAAAAGTTGATTACAGCAAAAGGATATGAGAACACCTTAGTATTAACTTCATACTAGTGGATGGACGAGCCATGGGTAGATGGACGAGCCATGGGCCATGGGACTAGTCACTGGGCACTGGACACGGACAAACGGTTAATCAAGTGAGTCCAGGAAAGCTTGGTCCTGAGTCTGATGTCCTCACACCCCTCCCCCCCCCCCCCCCCCCCCCCCCCCAGCACGTGCCGGAACGACCCGCCGTGTTTCAACATCGCCATCCCGCCGGGGGACCGTCGCGAGGCGCACCACCGCTGCATGCGTCTGGTGCGCAGCTCGGCCGCCTGCGGCTCCGGCTCCACCTCGGTGTTCGGACACGAGGTCATGCCGCGAGAGCAAATCAACGGCCTCTCCAGCTTCATCGACGGCAGCATGGTGAGTGAGCAGTGACGCCGAGCAGCAGGGATGAACATGTTAATTGTTTTCCTTACAGAGACCCTCCCAGTATATTTTAGCCGATGTGCGTTGTTTTGAGTGACCGTGTTTTAGCTACGTGTTCACCCTTTGAAGTACAGCCCAACGTGACATTCACCACCCAGGGCGATATTCGTCATGGTTATTCTATTGTTGTCTATTTTATTCCGTCTTTCTGTTGAGGCACCACCGCTGGATATTAACTATTTCTGTTGAGGAACCACCGCTGGATATTAACTATTTCTGTTGAGGAACCACCGCTGGATATTAACTATTTCTGTTGAGGAACCACCGCTGGATATTAACTATTTCTGTTGAGGCAACACCGCTGAGTATTAACTATTTCTGTTGAGGAACCACCGCTGGATATTAACTATTTCTGTTGAGGCACCACCGCTAGATATTAACTATTTCTGGTGAGGAACCACCGCTGGATATTAACTATTTCTGTTGAGGAACCACCGCTGGATATTAACTATTTCTGTTGAGGCCCCACCGCTGGATATTAACTATTTCTGTTGAGGCACCACCGCTGAGTATTAACTATTTCTGTTGAGGAACCACCGCTGGATATTAACTATTTCTGTTGAGGCACCACCGCTGAGTATTAACTATTTCTGTTGAGGAACCACCGCTGGATATTAACTATTTCTGTTGAGGCACCACCGCTAGATATTAACTATTTCTGTTGAGGAACCACCGCTGGATATTAACTATTTCTGTTGAGGCACCACCGCTGGATATTAACTATTTCTGTTGAGGCCCCACCGCTGGATATTAACTATTTCTGTTGAGGCCCCACCGCTGAGTATTAACTATTTCTGTTGAGGCACCACCGCTGGATATTAACTATTTCTGTTGAGGCCCCACCGCTGGATATTAGCCATTTCTGTTGAGGAACCACCGCTGGATATTAACTATTTCTGTTGAGGCACCACCGCTGGATATTAACTATTCTGTTGAGGCACCACCGCTGGATATTAACTCTTTCTGTTGAGGCACCACCGCTGGATATTAACTATTCTGTTGAGGCACCACCGCTGGATATTAACTATTTCTGTTGAGGCACCACCGCTGGATATTAACTATTCTGGTGAGGCACCACCGCTGGATATTAGCCATTTCTGTTGAGGCACCACCGCTGGATATTAACTATTTCTGTTGAGGCACCACCGCTGGATATTAACTATTCTGGTGAGGCACCACCGCTGGATATTAACTATTTCTGTTGAGGCACCACCGCTGGATATTAACTATTTCTGTTGAGGCCCCACCGCTGGATATTAACTATTTCTGTTGAGGCCCCACCGCTGAGTATTAACTATTTCTGTTGAGGCACCACCGCTGGATATTAACTATTTCTGTTGAGGCACCACCGCTGGATATTAACTATTTCTGTTGAGGCCCCACCGCTGAGTATTAACTATTTCTGTTGAGGCCCCACCGCTGAATATTAACTATTTCTGTTGAGGCACCACCGCTGGATATTAACTATTTCTGTTGAGGCACCACCGCTGGATATTAACTATTTCTGTTGAGGAACCACCGCTGGATATTAACTATTTCTGTTGAGGCACCACCGCTGGATATTAACTATTTATGTTGAGGCACCACCGCTGGATATTAACTATTCTGTTGAGGCACCACCGCTGGATATTAACCATTTCTGTTGAGGCACCACCGCTGGATATTAACTATTTCTGTTGAGGCACCACCGCTGGATATTAACTCTTTCTGTTGAGGCCCCACCGCTGAGTATTAACTATTTCTGTTGAGGCACCACCGCTGGATATTAACTCTTTCTGTTGAGGCCCCACCGCTGGATATTAACTATTTCTGTTGAGGCCCCACCGCTGAGTATTAACTATTTCTGTTGAGGCACCACCGCTGGATATTAACTATTTCTGTTGAGGCCCCACCGCTGGATATTAACTATTTCTGTTGAGGCACCACCGCTGGATATTAACTATTTCTGTTGAGGAACCACCGCTGGATATTAACTATTTCTGTTGAGGCCCCACCGCTGGATATTAACTATTTCTGTTGAGGAACCACCGCTGGATATTAACTATTTCTGTTGAGGCCCCACCGCTGGATATTAACTATTTCTGTTGAGGCACCACCGCTAGATATTAACTATTTCTGTTGAGGCACCACCGCTGGATATTAACTATTTCTGTTGAGGAACCACCGCTGGATATTAACTATTTCTGTTGAGGCCCCACCGCTGGATATTAACTATTTCTGTTGAGGCACCACCGCTGGATATTAACTATTTCTGTTGAGGCACCACCGCTGAGTATTAACTATTTCTGTTGAGGCACCACCGCTGAGTATTAACTATTTCTGTTGAGGCCCCACCGCTGGATATTAACTATTCTGGTGAGGCACCACCGCTGGATATTAACTCTTCTGTTGAGGCACCACCGCTGGATATTAACTCTTTCTGTTGAGGCCCCACCGCTGGATATTAACTATTTATGTTGAGGAACCACCGCTGGATATTAACTATTTCTGTTGAGGCACCACCGCTGGATATTAACTATTTCTGTTGAGGCACCACCGCTGGATATTAACTATTTCTGTTGAGGAACCACCGCTGGATATTAACTATTTCTGTTGAGGCACCACCGCTGAGTATTAACTATTTCTGTTGAGGAACCACCGCTGGATATTAACTATTTCTGTTGAGGCACCACCGCTGGATATTAACTATTTCTGTTGAGGCACCACCGCTGGATATTAACTATTTCTGTTGAGGCACCACCGCTGAGTATTAACTATTCTGGTGAGGCACCACCGCTGGATATTAACTATTTCTGTTGAGGCACCACCGCTGGATATTAACTATTTCTGTTGAGGCCCCACCGCTGGATATTAGCCATTTCTGTTGAGGCCCCACCGCTGAGTATTAACTATTTCTGTTGAGGCCCCACCGCTGGATATTAACTATTTCTGTTGAGGCCCCACCGCTGAGTATTAACTATTTCTGTTGAGGCCCCACCGCTGAGTATTAACTATTTCTGTTGAGGCACCACCGCTGGATATTAACTATTTCTGTTGAGGCACCACCGCTGAGTATTAACTATTCTGGTGAGGCACCACCGCTGGATATTAACTATTTCTGTTGAGGCACCACCGCTGGATATTAACTATTTCTGTTGAGGCCCCACCGCTGGATATTAGCCATTTCTGTTGAGGCCCCACCGCTGAGTATTAACTATTTCTGTTGAGGCCCCACCGCTGGATATTAACTATTTCTGTTGAGGCCCCACCGCTGAGTATTAACTATTTCTGTTGAGGCCCCACCGCTGAGTATTAACTATTTCTGTTGAGGCACCACCGCTGGATATTAACTATTTCTGTTGAGGCACCACCGCTGGATATTAACTATTTCTGTTGAGGCACCACCGCTGGATATTAACTATTTCTGTTGAGGCACCACCGCTGGATATTAACTCTTTCTGTTGAGGCACCACCGCTGGATATTAACTATTTCTGTTGAGGCACCACCGCTGGATATTAACTATTTCTGTTGAGGCACCACCGCTGGATATTAACTATTTCTGTTGAGGCACCACCGCTGGATATTAACTATTTCTGTTGAGGCACCACCGCTGGATATTAACTATTTCTGTTGAGGCACCACCGCTGGATATTAACTCTTTCTGTTGAGGCCCCACCGCTGGATATTAACTATTTCTGTTGAGGCACCACCGCTGGATATTAACTCTTTCTGTTGAGGCCCCACCGCTGGATATTAACTATGTCTGTTAAGGCCCCACCGCTGAGTATTAACTATTTCTGTTGAGGCACCACCGCTGGATATTAACTATTTCTGTTGAGGCCCCACCGCTGGATATTAACTATTTCTGTTGAGGCACCACCGCTGGATATTAACTATTTCTGTTGAGGAACCACCGCTGGATATTAACTATTTCTGTTGAGACCCCACCGCTGGATATTAACTATTTCTGTTGAGGAACCACCGCTGGATATTAACTATTTCTGTTGAGGCACCACCGCTGGATATTAACTATTTCTGTTGAGGCACCACCGCTGGATATTAACTATTTCTGTTGAGGCACCACCGCTGAGTATTAACTATTTCTGTTGAGGCACCACCGCTGAGTATTAACTATTTCTGTTGAGGCCCCACCGCTGGATATTAACTATTCTGGTGAGGCACCACCGCTGGATATTAACTCTTCTGTTGAGGCACCACCGCTGGATATTAACTCTTTCTGTTGAGGCCCCACCGCTGGATATTAACTATTTCTGTTGAGGAACCACCGCTGGATATTAACTATTTCTGTTGAGGCACCACCGCTGGATATTAACTATTTCTGTTGAGGCACCACCGCTGGATATTAACTATTTCTGTTGAGGAACCACCGCTGGATATTAACTATTTCTGTTGAGGCACCACCGCTGAGTATTAACTATTTCTGTTGAGGAACCACCGCTGGATATTAACTATTTCTGTTGAGGCACCACGGCTGGATATTAACTATTTCTGTTGAGGCACCACCGCTGGATATTAACTATTTCTGTTGAGGCACCACCGCTGAGTATTAACTATTCTGGTGAGGCACCACCGCTGGATATTAACTATTTCTGTTGAGGCACCACCGCTGGATATTAACTATTTCTGTTGAGGCCCCACCGCTGGATATTAGCCATTTCTGTTGAGGCCCCACCGCTGAGTATTAACTATTTCTGTTGAGGCCCCACCGCTGGATATTAACTATTTCTGTTGAGGCCCCACCGCTGAGTATTAACTATTTCTGTTGAGGCCCCACCGCTGAGTATTAACTATTTCTGTTGAGGCACCACCGCTGGATATTAACTATTTCTGTTGAGGCACCACCGCTGGATATTAACTATTTCTGTTGAGGCACCACCGCTGGATATTAACTATTTCTGTTGAGGCACCACCGCTGGATATTAACTATTTCTGTTGAGGCACCACCGCTGGATATTAACTATTTCTGTTGAGGCACCACCGCTGGATATTAACTATTTCTGTTGAGGCACCACCGCTGGATATTAACTATTTCTGTTGAGGCACCACCGCTGGATATTAACTATTTCTGTTGAGGCCCCACCGCTGAGTATTAACTATTTCTGTTGAGGCCCCACCGCTGGATATTAACTATTTCTGTTGAGGCACCACCGCTGAGTATTAACTATTTCTGTTGAGGCCCCACCGCTGGATATTAACGTTGCGCCGTCTGTGGCAGATTTACGGTAACACAGAGACTCAGGCGCACCACCTGCGCAACCTGAGCTACCCGACCGGCCGACTGCGTAACGGCATCTTCTCGCGTCCGCACCGACCCTACATGCCGTTCAACGACGGCGTGCCCGTGGACTGCCAGCGCGACCAGAACGATCGTTCAGACATCGGGTCAGTGGAGGTGGGACCGGGGACGACCGCTCAGACATCGGGTCAGTGGGGCTGGCTGGGATGACCGCTCAGACATCGGGTCAGTCGGGCTGGCTGGGATGACCGCTCAGACATCGGGTCAGTGCCAGTGGGGATGGGGTGTTTGATCTCAATACCACTTACTGTCGTTTATATCTGAAATTTATATCTAGATATGATGTATCACCTAGGCTTCTATGTGTCAGCGCTCAGAACAGATTGTCAGTCAGTCGAGACAGACAGTCAGTCCAGACAGTCTCGATGTCGCCAGCCTTGATGTCATTTTCGGCCCGCCGCAGGTGCTTCATGGCGGGCGATGTGCGCGCCAACGAGCAGCTGGGCCTCTCGGCCATGCACACCGTGTGGCTGCGCGAGCACAACCGCGTGTCGGACCGTCTGGCCGGGCTGAATCCGCAGTGGCACGGGGAGGAGCTCTACCAGGAGGCGCGCCGCGTGGTGGCCGCCCAGATTCAGCACCTCACCTACCAGCACTGGCTGCCGCTCGTGCTGGGGCCGGAGGGCATGACGCGTCTGGGCGAGTACCGCGGCTACGACCCGTCCCTGGACCCGAGCATCGCCAATGCGTTCGCCACAGCGGCGTTCCGGTTCGGGCATGGTCTGGTGGGACCGATACTGTATCGTCTGAATGAGACCTTCCAGCCGATTCCGGAGGGGAATCTACCGCTGCACCGGGCGTTCTTCGCGCCCTGGCGGCTCGTGCAGGAGGGCGGCATTGACCCGGTGCTGCGCGGTCTGTTCGCCCGCCCGGCCAAGGTGGCTTCACCTGACCAGCTGCTCAACACGGAGCTGACCGAGAAGCTGTTCACGCTGCACCACCGCGTCTCGCTCGATCTCGCCGCCATAAACATCCAGCGCGGCCGCGACCACGGCCTGCCCAGCTACAACGCCTGGCGTCGGCACTGCGGCCTGCGCCCTGCCGCCAACTTCGCCGACTTTGCGCGCGAGATCCGCAGCGCGCGGGCGCGGGACGAGCTGCGTCAGCTTTACGGCCACCCGGAAAACGTGGACCTCTGGATCGGCGGCATGCTGGAGGACCACGTGGCTGGCGCTAAGATGGGCCCCACGTTCATCTGCATCATCGCCGACCAGTTCCGTCGGCTGCGAGACGGCGACAGATTCTGGTACGAGGCTGACGGAGTGTTCACGCCCGCTCAGCTGGCGCAGATACGTCAGACCAACCTGGCGCGCATCTTCTGCGACAACGGCGACGCGCTGCGGCAGACGACGCGCGACGTGTTCCGCGTGCCCGAGCGGCAGACCCCGCGCCTGGTGGAGTGTGAGAGTACGCCCCAGGTGGACCTGCGCATGTGGGTCGACTGCAAGACCTGCCGCGGAGAAGGTACGTACGTTGCCGACACGGCGACGGCGGGTCAGCGAGAGGTGGAGAGTTGAAGCTGACTGAAGTGGCGCTGTGTGGGGACTGATGTAGCTTTGTACTATTATTCAGATACTGTGTTCTTCTGTCGTCACATTCATCATATTCGGTCAGTTTGTCCATTCATTCATTCATTCATTCATTCATTCATTCATTCATGCATTCATTCATTCATTCATTCATTCATTGACGACTCATTCATTCATCCATGCAGTTAGTCATGATTCGGCCAGTTAGTGAGTCGTAATATTTCCTTGTTCCTCATCTTGCTAATATTGTCGTTCTAACGACGTGTTTGGAGCCGAAATCTGATTGTTCACTGACATTGTTGTTGACTGCTTGACAGTCGGGTGGACTGAGGCGATGTCAGTATTGCTTGCCGTTCTCGACACCTGTGACACCTGGCGGATATCTCCGGCAGACTGTGTGAGGGACGGTGCACGTCCGGGCCGCGCTCGCCGTTCTGTGCTCCTCTCCGCTCACAACCATCTGGCGACGGAGCAGGAGTCGGAGCGCGAGCTGGGGGAGAAGAAGCTCCCTTCCTCCGCCTCCGCCCCCACCCCCACCCCCGCCCCCGCCCCCGTCCCCGCTGCTCCGCTGCTGACCGACATCTACCACATGGAGGACGTGACGGAGGAACGGATCCAGGGCCTGGAGGAGATGATGGCGCGCATGCACCGCTCGCTGGGCCGCGTGAAGCGCGTGCTGCGCCGGATGCGGCGCGACTCCCGCCAGAGCCGCCGCCAGCGCCAGCGGCACCGGCGGGTCGTCGGACTCGGCGGCGACGCGGACGGGTTAGTCAGGGAGGGGTAGACGGGGTTTGGTTGACGTCTGGCGAAGCAGTAGAGGCAGATATTCCCTCACGGAGTGATTGTATGGCCTTGGGCGCCGAGTGGGACTGGATTAAGGGTAAGGGTAGGGATCAACTGGAATGACTCCCACTGTGATACTCTCCAGCGTGTGCCTCCAGCGTGTGCCTCCAGCGTGTGCCAAATGGTTGATGGATTACTGTAAAAATGTGTTTGGTGCAAATACGGACAATTGGCAGGAGTGAAATGTTCCGGAGTCAAATACAATATTGTCCTCCCTCAGTCTCCTGCAGCTGAGTACACGGACCGTATATCATCTCTCAAATATATAAGCGTTGCAACAGATTCAGCCCTTGCGTTTAAAGCAGCCACCGTTATTTGTGCACCGTTCTTTATGCCAGCTGTTTGTTGTGACGCCCTAAAGCCCCGCCCATCGTCATCACATGTCGGACCTGCCTGTTGTCCGTCGGCAGGCTGAGCCGCTCGTAGCTGCCACCGGACGCCCGGGCAGCCGCTGCCCGACTCTGTGATACTCTCCAGCGTGTGCCAAACGGCCGGTGTCGCCTCGCGCCTCGCGACGCCCCACCCTGCTCCAGACGCGAGCAGTCTCCACTGCCAGCTCGCCAGCCAGCCCCGCTCGCTGCACGTGTCATCACGTGCAGCCGCGCGTCGTCACGTGCTACCCGTGTCGCCACGTGCCGCTTCGAGTCGGATGGCCGTCGATCTAACTCTGGGCTTCGGCGCGCATGACTGGGCTTCGGCGCGCGTGACTGGGCTCCGGCCCGTGGTGCTCGGAACGGTTGTTATTGCGGCTGGTGCTGCCCTCTTGCCGCTTGTGACTTCGGCTGCGACCGCTAGAGACGCTGTCGGCGCCGTGTTGTGTCTGGGTGTGTGCTTTTTCGCTTTTGAGCGCTTCTTCCGGCGGCGTACTCCGCAGGAGATACATGCTTACGATACTAATGTAGAATTAATACATTGATTTTACACCTGTGTTGGATGGATTTTGCTCAGTGGTTCTCGCGTGTCCCTACGCTACGCTACGTGTCCATACGCTACGCGAACATGAATGACATAAAGACAAAGACATAAAAGAAAAGTGCAACAAAGAGCCTCTTGGGCCCATCCGAGGTTGCACCCCACCCCACCCCACCCACACCCACACCCACACCCACACCCCCCCCTCCACCAATCTCGCCCCTTCAAATCACCTTACTCTACCTGAATAAAAGAAGGCTAATCCCACAAGTATTTATGAGCTAATCCCTTCTCTGTAAAGTATTTATCTAATCTAATTTTGAAGGAAGCAAGTGTCACTGCATCAGCGACATCCCCTGGTAGCATATTCCAATGTCCTACAACCCTTCTACTGAAAAATGACTGTCGTAGCCTAGTCCTACTTTGTTTCATAATGAGTTTATGCTGATGACCTCTACCTCGATTTTCCCTATTGAACTCAAACATACCCTTTAAATATCCAGAATGCTGACTATTTACAAATTTGAAGACTTCAATTAGATCTCCTCTTAGCCTTCTATATCTAAGTGAAAACATACCCAATTTCTTTAATCTATCTTCATAAGGTAAACTACCAAGACAATTAACCATTTTTGTTGCCCTTTTTTTTAACTCTTTCTAACAACCAGCAATCTTTCTCATATGTTGGAGACCAGGCTTGTACACAATACTCCAAATGTGGTCTAACGTATGCACAATACAGTTTTGTTATTACCTTTTCACTCTTGTAGGAAACATTTCTGTTAATGGCCCCTAGCATTCTAAGTGCCTTTTTCCTAGCTTCTACAACCTGGTCTGACGCTGATAGTCTATTGTTTACCAAGACACCTAAATCTCTTTCCTTTTCAATCTGCTCCATTTTCTGCCCACCCATTTCATACCTATGTTTACTGCTAACCCGTCCAGCATGCATAATCTTACATTTACTCAAATTGAATTTCATCTGCCATGCTTCAGACCACTCAACTAGCTTGTCCAGATCTGAATGTCGGTGATACTGATGCCTATACATAGCATAAGGCAGTGGTGAATCGAATACTAGTCGAAAATGCCTGGGAAACATGTACAACGGTCAAATCTGCTTAAGTCAAGAACCTTTGGAGATAAACCGTCATGGAATTTATACTAAAATAGTCTCAGCTTCGTAAAATACCATTTTGGGTCTACTTTAGCTTGGCGCCATGGCACGTGACTATTGCGAACACTTCCATATACTAGATTCTTATATTTTCATAAAAAGGCGAGATAAATATTTTACAAAAGAAACTAAAATGATATAGGAAATAAATAATTAACTAATAATAATGGACACGTTCTGTGTTCAATATGACATTATTCGCACAAAGTCATTGAAGTCTGATACATCATACTAGCTCTAGGATAAACATTGAAACTGGTAGATTTCTAGTATAAGCTATAGTGGATTTCGATATGTCCGATGTAACAATACCCTGGGACTGTTGTTCGTTCCTCATCACCCTGGTTCGTAATCCCTCATCCACGGTCAGGGGGGTGTCATCCCGGGATTCCCCATGTATTGGCTGCCGAGCGGTACAGCATTAATGACGACGTCACTGGTGCTCTGGTCCAGTCGTGGCCAGCCCCGTCGCCGTAGCTGCGCTTTCGAGCGTTTTGCGGTCTTTTGACGGGTGTTGACGAGAGCGGCAATTTGAAGTCGTCGCCGTTAGATAAGTAAGTTATGTTGCAAGTCTATATTTTGAAATATTTTGCTTTTGGTATGTGTTTTTTAGCATATCTTGAACATTAAGCCGAAACAATGCCATTTGCAACATTTCCAGGTACAACGTATGGCCGTTTCACCCCTCAGTCAGACCAGAGCAGCGTATGGCCGTCCTGCCCCTCAGCCAGATCAGGGCAGCGTATGACCGTTTCCTCCCTCAGCCGGACAGGGGCAGCGTATGGCCGTCTCACCCCTCAGTCGGGCCGGGGCAGCGTACGGCCGTCTCGCCCCTCAGCCGGGCCGGGGCAGCGTATGTCCGTCTCGCCCCTCAGCCAGACCAGGGCAGCGTATGACCGTTTCCTCCCTCAGCCGGACAGGGGAAGCGTATGTCCGTCTAACCCCTCAGTCGGGCCGGGGCAGCGAACGGTCGTCTCGCCCATCAGCCGAACCAGGACAGCGTCCGTCCGTCTCACCCCTCAGCAGGACCGGGGCAGTGTACGGCCGTCTCGCCTCTCAGCCGGACCGGTGCAGCATATGGCCGTCTCGCCCCTCAGGCAGTCCGGGGCAGCGTGTCCGTCTAGCCCCTCAGCCAGACCGGTGCAGCGTATGGCCATCTCGCCCCTCAGCCAGACCGGGCAGCGTATGGCCGTCTCACCCTTCAGCCAGACCGGGGCAGCGAACGGCCGTCTCGCTCATCAGCCGGACCGGGGCAGCGTACGGCCGTCACACCCCTCAGCCGGACCGGTGCAACGTATGTCCGTCTCGTCCCTCAGCCAGACCGGGGCAGCGTGTGGCCGTCTCGCACCTCAGCCGGACCGGTGCAGCGTATGCCGTCTCCCTCCTCAGCCAGGCCGGGGCAGCGTATGGCCGCCCCCCCCCCCCCCCTTCTAGCCGGACCGGGGCAGCGTATAGCTGTTTCACCCCTCAGCCAGACCGGTGCAGGATATGACCGTCTCGCCCTCAGCCAGACCGGGGCAGCGTATAGCCGTTTCACCCTTTAGCCAGACCGAGGCAGCGTATGGCCGTCTCACCTCTCAGTCATACCGGTGCAGCGTATGGCCGTCTCGCCTCTCAGCCAGACCGAGGCAGTGTATGGCCATCCCCCCCCCCCCACCTCAGCCGGACCGGGGCAGCGTATGGCCGTCTCACCCCTCAGTCAGACCGGTGCAGTGTATGGCCGTCTCGCAAGTCGCCCATCACACAGACCGGGGCAGCGTATGGCCGTCTCCCCTTAACATGAATTAAGGGAGGGATAATTATCCGCAGTAAACGTAATCTTAAATAGGATCGTACCTTAGGCGTAACTATCCGTATCCCGTTCGAAATATTCGCACCTCACCGAGCCGTGTGCGGCGACAGCCGAGTCGAACCAGAGCACCAGTGACGTCGCGCTAGTGTGGCCGATTGGGACGCTAAAATCCCCGGATGACTCTACTTCTCTTATACGGCCTTGATCCACGGTATTGTTTACTCGGTATATATCGCCTTGGTTTACTCGACAGCCGACAGATAGGTAGTAGCAAGGCTATGCAAACCTATGTATGGTAGTAACCTATGTATGGTAGTAGGTGAGTGGGTACTGTAGGTTATAACCATCTATGACCGTGGTTATAACCATGGTAGCGTAATAACGTGCCGAACCAAAAAAGGTGCGTAAATTGTATATGCTTGCTTTTCCTGTGGCAGTGGATTGATGTGCAAGTGTATGGAATTTAGGATGGATGTTGACTTTGGAAATTTTCCCATTTTTATTTGAGACAGCCTTTGTTCGCTGATTGTGTAGTAATCACTGCATTTGGCTAATTTTTATTCACAATTCAGTTGCTGGCACTAGGTCCAAAAAATAAATTTATTGATGTCAATTTGTTTTGCAAAGTGGGCTGAGCTTGTCATAGGCACTGCACTTAAGGATAACAAATTGACAATTATTGACAACATTTCACTAAAAACACCTGGTCCCCATGGACAATGGCCAGTCTCCAAAAATAAGGTAGTACATACTTGTGGTCCCACCTTAGTTATTAGTACATCCCTATAATATACCTACCAATCGAAAGAGTATCATGTTTAGTAACTATGGATGTGTTCCAAAACACATTTTGCACTATAAGTAATTATAACTTCAATAATTAATATCTCGCCGCATCCGTCGCCTGCAAAACTTTATTTATGTCAGCTGATGATGACCGACATTGATACAACAAGTATAGACTGCGTTCATGGCGGCCCGGCTATGACGTCAAAGAACCGATCAGACTTAATGGCTACAAGCGAATCTTAGGTTTCGTCCCGATCAGACTTAATGGCTACAAGCGAATCTTTGGTTTCGTCCCGATCAGACTTAATGGCTACGAGCGAATCTTAAGTTTCGTCCTGATCGGACTGAATGGCTACAAGCGAATCTTAGGTTTCATCCCGATTGGACTTAATGGCTACGAGCGAATCTTACATTTTGTCTTGATCAGACTTAATGGCGGGGTTAGGTTAGGTTAAGTCAAGTCATTGTTCCAATGACGTCATGGACGATCCTTACTTTTCCTGTGAATCTTCCTGCATCGATATATCTATCTGCGTAGATATGGCGACGATCGTAGTGGACGATCAGTCGTTACACCTGCCAGATTTTTTTTTCAACATTGTTAGGTAAGATACATTCTAAATAACATAACAAATACAGATTGGTGTCTTTAAAGATGCATAGTGACTAAATAGTGAAGTTTTGAAACATCTAAAACGCTAGGGACGTCGAGTATGTATGACCAAAAATAATCACATCATCTGACATGCAACTGTACTCCAGTCTGTCTCCATCCACCTGTCACAACTCAAAACTGTTTCTGTAAATTTTTTAAGGAAAGATTGAGACGCCATCACGTAGTGACAAATTGCATTTAGGTTTATATAGTGGGCTTTGAGTAGACTGGGTCTATTCAGGGCCCACATCATGGACGCGGCCAGGACTAGTGGTTGTCAGTCAGCACCTTTTGTACTGCGGCACAATGTCGGTTGAGACCATTTTTAAAGCTGTTGACTGTAGGGGCAGGGGCTGAGCTGACCTCTGCTGGAAGTTGGTTCCATGCAGTCACCACTTGATTTGCGAAGAACTTGCTGCAAGGTTTTAGGTTACATCTTGACTTCAAGCTGTGCCCCCTAGTCTGATTATCCTCACAGAGCTTGCAAACTTGTGTGTGGTCTACTGCTACTGTATTTGTCAGCAACTTGTATGTTTAGATTAGGTACCTCTCCTTAGTTGGTCCTTGATGCTCATCAGCTTTAGTCTCTTCAGTCTCTTTGTATGTCAGTACAATCTTTGTTGCTTGACACTGGACTGATTTGAGGACCTTAATGTCCTTCCTAAGGTATGGGCCGACTGCCTGTATCGTATGCAGTACTCAATGTGGGGATGAACGTAGGTAGTACACAGTACTCTGAAGCTGGAGACCCCAAAGTTAGGAAAAGCCATCCTGAGTTGACCTAGTGCGGCTGATGCTTTCTTGGCAGCTATTTGGCAGTGTGCAGTCGCCTTGAGCGTATCAGCTACTTGCACACAGAGGTCGTGCTCAAGCTTTCAAGCTTGCTTTCATCTAGCTTCTGACTTGAACCATTTGGCTGCTTCATGGTGTAGTTATGACAGGGGTTTGAATGGCTGACATGCATCACTTTGCACTTTGAGGTGTCAAATTGCAGGAACCAGTTCTTCAACCAGTTTGCTAAGGTGTTCAAGTCTTCTTGCAGAACTTGGACGTCTGAGATGCTCTTGATGCCTCAGAAGACCTTTGCATCATCAGCAAACATATTGATGTCGCTCTTGGTCAGTTTTGGTAGCTCATTCACATACAGTACAAAGAGTACTGGGCCCAAAACTGACCTTTGAGGCACACCACTGGTCATTTTTACAGGACTTGACACACTGCTACCTACTGTCACTTTTTGCCATTTGTCACTCAAGAAGTTGTTTATCCATGTGAAGACTTGACCCTTCAGCCCATAAGCACTGAGCTTCCTAAGAAGACGCCTGTGTGGGACAGTGTCAAAAGCCTTCCTGTAATCACAGTACACAATATCTATTGGTATCCCATCATCAACAATGTTTGTCCATTTCTTGAAGGTTTCTAAGAGGTAGGTTTCTAAGAGGTTTGTCAAGCATGATCTCTTCCTCATGAACCCATGCAGTTCCAGGTTCCAGGACAGACATCAGTTCATGCAGTTCCAGTTGCTCTGTAATATGTTTTTGGATTATCTGCCAAAGTATTTTGCAAGGTTGGCTAGTTAAACTAACTACCCTCTACTACCCTAGTCTACTAACTACCCTAGTATACCCCCTTTAAGTGAGTTCAGGTTAGTAGGCAGAAGGGGTAAGCTAACTCACTGGCACATCTCTTTAACAAGATAGCAGGGATACCATCTGGTCCAGCAGCTTTTGTCTCATCCAGATGAATGAGTTGGCTTCTAACTTCACTAGGGGTCATATCAAAACCGTGCAGTGTATCAACATTGAATATGTTTCTGTCATTTTCCTATGATAACCTTTTTACATTTTCAAGTTTATCTTTTTTAAGTAAATCAAACTATTTTTTAAAAGTAATTACATGAAATTATTATGAAAAAGTAATTTGTATTAAACAAAATTATTCACCCATGCTGACAGACGGTCTGTCTGTTAGGGCTGTTACTGCATCAATATTTTGATACATTGATTAGAATTTGAGTCAAAATTGATTCAGGTGAGCCGAGAGATAAACAAAGGTGATGACTTTTAAAGCAATATTGCATTCATTTCTGAGATAAATATTTAACATCTGGGTGGCTGCAACTTAATTATGAGCCACAATGCACATATTCATATGCCATTCATCCCATCACTATTGTCCAGTGCTTCACAATTGCTGTTTGTAAATCGGTAATTTTCCCCTATACCATTTATATTAGGCTGGATCAAAATATTGATGTAAAAAAAATGTATTTGGGCCTAGTGCCAGCAACTGAATTGATTGTTGATTTGCATGCAAAAAATCACATTTCACATCAGAAATATCAACATGGCCAATGAAAGTGTCATAAACCTATGACAGGAGGGGTACTCATGGCACAATATGGTTTTGTTTTTGTTTTTGTTTGAAATTTGACCTTTGCTGACCTCTGATATTGACAAATAAATATTGATCTGAGCCCAAACAAAATGACTGGATTGACTTCGATTAGCCTTGTTCAAAGCTTTCAGATGCTTTTTTGGTGTCTTTCTAGTCCTTTTAGTTTGTTGGGTTAATGGGGGGTCATTTTGACACTCCCCCAGGGTGAATTTGTCTCAGAGGCCCACCAGGGTGTGGGTTAACATTGGGTGTTTGCATAATTATCTGATAAACTTGCATTAACTCCACTCTCCAGAGTCCATGGGTGCCATATGACCTTTGTTGTCAGAGTGCCCTTAAACACCAATCATCATCATCATCACTCTCCAGCAGCTCATGAAAAGTCCTCATGAAAAGTCCGAGATTCTGACTTGTCCGAATATTGAACTTTTACCCTACCATATTTGGCAGAATTTGGGTCATTTTCTGGGCTTTTTGGGTCCAAATAATTTTGCTCTCTTAATTTTTTTCTGATTTTTGCTCTCTTTTCACTTGATCTTACCATCATTGTATTTCAAATAAAATTACATTTCCTCACAAGGATTTAATATCGATTAAAAATAAGAAATTTTTACTTTCCAAGTAAAATAATTTGTCAAAAAATGAAAATTTTGATTTTATATCAATCAAATTTTACTCTCCATCTATGTATTTGTATTCTCTGGGACCAGGTCATGAAACGAAAAAATCCTACACTGCTCTCCAGAGTCCAAACAATCTAGCTGAAGCTAAAATTTTGTGGTTACTAGTTACTACATAGGGTCAACTGCTGTAGCCCCGGACATGTCCTATCCTCATACTTGTCATGCTATCAATGTAAACAATGCATTGGTATCGTCTGCATTCTGATAGCATGAAAAGTCCGAGATTCTGACTTGTCCGAATATTGAACTTTTACCCTACCATATTTGGCAGAACACTTATCTCTGAGATTGTGCATAATGTTCTGTGATGCCATTTCAGTTTTGAGCTCTTGTCATGTCTCAGAGTATGAAGTTAACCGGCCCAGTTCTAATGTGATACAATGAAGCCCCATTCATATCGATTCGGGAGGCTGATTATATTGCAGATGGGCGCCATATAACCTATGAGTTGTGGCGCACTAAAGCCCAAATCATCATCATTATATTGCAGATCCAATGACTGGAATGATATGTCCTGTTGATCTGAGACCTTTGACCTGTCGGCCCGAGCTGAACGGGCAGCCTACCCACTCAGTTTTGGGTATTGGGCATCTGTATCCACTGAAAAAGCACTAGCCAGTCCTCTGTTCTGAGAACTTCTGAATGGCACACCATCAATCAATCAATCAGTATATTAACAACCATCCACGAGATGAGGATTTTCTGGTTTCAGCTCGATTACAAGCCTATTACACCTATGCAGTTACAAGCCTATTATACCTATGCTAAGCCTATTTACCTACGATGCAGTGCAGTCTCACACTTCCACACACGCAGCAGTAATTTATGTTATAAAAGACCTGAACATCAGACTAATAAAGACAGTAGTATAAGCTAAAAGTTGCATAAGGTAAGACGGATAACAATTGTGACGCCATCTACAATGATACTACTGATACTACAATGATACTACTGAGTCAGCTAGGTCGGTAATGCGGACTTAAAGGCGCCCACGGTCTGCACGGCACGGGCGGACGATGGCAGGCGGTACAATAGGCGGCAGCGGTACAATAGGAGAAAGCCTTCCGGGTTGCGGCTAGCCTGCACTTAGGTAGGTGGAGGCTGCCCTGAACTGTGGCGCGAGTGCGGCGGTCCGACACGGCAGAGAGGGGCACAACCAGAGCGCGCAACTCGGCCAGCATGCCCTCCACGTACAGTATCTTGCACACTGATGGCGTCGCGGTGCGACACCAGGGTCTCGATCCTCGAGCATCCTATAAAATTTAGAGCCGGGGTGATGTGCTGATGCTTTTTGGATCATGTGCCAATTCTGGCCGCAAAGTTGATGAATTTTTGGATTTTGTGAAGCTGACCCTTGGCCGTCCCACCCCACACGCAGACAGTAGGTGATGTTGAGGAAACACGTAGGCCTGAATAACAATTTTGAGCACGTCTTTGGTGAAATAATGCTGAATCCGGTGCAAGGAGATGAGAATTCCGTTACATTTTTGAACGACATGCGAGACATGATCGTCCCATGACAGGCAGGGAGCCAAGACGACACCGAGAACTTTGGTACTGGTAGAAGCAGCCACTTCAGACCCATCGATGCTGAAGTGAAAGTGAGCGCATTTATTTAAATTTTTATTTACATTTACATTGCTTTGAGCCAAACAGGATGAAGTCGGTTTCTTTTCGTTCATTTTCCAAGAGTTAGCACAGAACCGGGACTGAAGCTCACATGTAGTGAGCTCCAGACGCAATTTGAGATCGGTAAGACCCGGCCTGTCAGGGATCGCGCAGTCAAGATGCATGGTGTCGTCAGCGAAGGAGATGAGGTTGCCATGCGTCAGATGGTCAGAGATTGTTTGTGAACAGAATTAACAGGATCGGACCGATGATCGAGCCCTGGGGCACACCGCACGCCATCGGCAAGTACAACGCCCGCCCCGAACCACCTGCCGCCGGTCGCTCAGGTAGCTCCTGAACCAGTTCACGTCCAGATGTTGTTGTTGTTGTTTTTTTCCCTCCGTCGGCTCAGGGGCCGAACGTAGCCAAACGGCTCTGGAGGGCCCTGGCAGCGGCCGCCAGGGCCGCCACCACGTTGTCGCTCCGCAGTTGGTCCAGATCGGGTGATATGGTGCCCAGGAGACGAAACCGGGTCCTCATCAGCGCGGGCACCTCCGCAGGATGTGCTCGGGGGTGTCCGCCTCCTCCCGACAGACGCGGCACCAGCCCGCCTGGCAGTCCAAAGAGCTGCACTGGCGGCAGCGGCTGGAGGGGTCCCGGCCAATCCGGTGTAAATACTGGGCCGAGCCAGACCAGTGGCCCGCCCGGAGCTGGTGCACGTCGGCAGCCTTGGTGCGGCTCAGGCCTGTCACCGGCGGCGGCATGCGCGAGCCCATCTAGGCGCGGTACCAGCCCTGGGGCCAATCCCTCACAGCGCGCGACCGCACGGTGGACCGTCCGGACGTCCACCGGCACCTCTCCCTGGGGCAGCAGAGCAGCCTCCTTGGCCAGGGCATCGGCCCTCTCGTTGCCCGCCAGGTCGCAGTGGGAAGGAACCCACTGCAGGTGCACCCGCCGCCCCCGCGCCGCAACATCTAGCAAGGCGTGCCAGATGGCGGCCGCCAGAGGCGAGGACTGGGCGGGCGGCCCCATGCTCAGGGTAGCCAACGCCGACCGGCTGTCGGTGCATATCACCACCGGGTCTCCTGGGTCCTCGTCGAGATGTTCAGAGAGGAACTCGAGGGCCGCAACGAGGGCGAACATCTCGGCCCTGAAGCTGGAGCATAAGGAGCCGGCAGGGACTCGCACCTCCGACTCATCTCCCTCCGGCCGCACCACCAGCGCTCCAGTACCGCCGTTCAAAACACCCCCGTCTGCTGACCCGTCAGTCCAAATCCATGTGGCGCACTGCGGAAGGGCCGAGAGGCGCTGGTTCGCCACTCTCCTCTTCTCTGCCGGGGACGCTCCCGGACGCAGCACGCCGACGCTGAGGTCAAATGAAACGCCCTCGGCGCGAGTCCACGGCGGGGGGCGGCGGGTCAGGGACCGCTCAACAGGGCCCTCGACCCCCGCCGCACTCCAGGCCTCGCAGCCCACCGTCCTCCAGCCCACGGTGCTTTTTAGGCGGACCGGTGGGGACGCTTCGGCCACCGTCCGGAGGGGATCATACTCCGGCAGGGCGTGGGCCTTGGCCAGGAGGCGCGCCGCCAGCGCCGTGCGCCGCGCCGACATCGGTTCCAGCCCCGCCTCCGCAAGAACGGCGTGGGCTGGCGTCGACAGGGGCAGCACGTGATGGTACGCGCGGCTGCGCGCATCTCCCGTTCGAGGATCCCGGCGTGCGACGGTGCCGCCACGGGCAGCCACGCCGCCGCCGCCGCGTGCTCCAACGCGCCACGGACGTATCCGCTCGCCACGATACGCAGCTGTTTTTCGCCGAGGCCCCAACTGCGTCCCGTCAGCTTCCTGAGCTGGTGCAGCCTGGGGCGGGTGCGCAGGCGTAGCGAGCGGCAGTGGCGGCCAAAGTGGAGGAGACGTTCCAGGGTAACGCCAAGCAGTTTCAGCTGCTCCCCGGACCACACCACCCTGCCCGCCACTCGGATGTCACACTGGGCGTCCTTGGCCCATTGGGACAGCACCAGTAGCTGGGTCTTCTCACCTGCGACGTTCATCTTGTTCAGGTGTGCCCATCTGACCAGGACGTCCGCCGCTACCTGAGCCCTTCGCCTGGCCATCTCCAAGGTGTGACCCCCGCAAAGCACTGCCGTGTCATCAGCGTAGAGGAAGGCCGCCGTGCCCGGACCGGCCTGGAGCTCAGCGGAGAGCGGCGCCGCCCATAACACAAACAGGGTCGGTGCCATGACACTACCCTGTGGTAGGCCCGCCCGGTAGATCCGCTCACCGCTCTTGGTGCCGTTGAGCTCCACGTAGGCTCTTCTGTCGCGCAGAAACTGACAGATCCAGGTAACGAAGTGTAGCGGGATGCCCAGCTCCAGAAGTCGCAGTCTAAGGAGACGGTGGTCGACCGTATCGTACGTCCGCGCAAAGTCGAAGGCGACCAGGGCGTACTTTTGGGCAGTCGTGCCCTCCGGGGGTCCGCGCGTCGGGTCTTAGGTAGGTTCCAGCCGTCCTGGACAGTCTGGACGAGACGGCCGATACTGTCCTTTACCGACCGTCCCTCGCGGAAGCCGACCTGCTCCGGCGGGATCAACCCCTTCTCGGACACGATGTGCGTCAGCCTGGCCAACACCATGCGCTCCATATGCTTGGCGACGTGACTGGTGAGGGCGATGGGGCGGTAGCTGGCCACCTTCTTCTTATCCTTCCCCGCCTTGGGGATTGGAACGATGGCGGCCCGCCTCCACTCCTTGGGGACTTCCCCCGACCGCCAGGAGACCGCCAGGAGGCGTTGATGGTACGGAGAAGAGCCGCGCGGGCCCTGGGACCCAGGTGTCTGAGATGTTCGGTGCACACCCCGTCCGGGCCCGGCGCTTTCTTGAGGCTACAACGTTGTAGCTGTCGGCTTAGCTCGTCCTCGTTGAAGGGGACACAACAACCCTGGCGCTCTTCGCCGCAGTCGCGACACCGGCGGTGGGCGGGTTCCGCCAGCTTACGCTTGGCTGTCCGGTCCACCCTCGGCACGCGTACCTGCCGGGCGACATGCGCGTAGGTCTGGTTGAAGGCGTCGGCCTTGTCAAGGTCCGAGACGAGCAGCCGGCCGTCCTCCGCCACCATGGCCTCACCGGCCTTGTGGTCATCCGCCCCCTCCCATTTCTTCAGGATCCTGGTAGTCCTGCCCAGGCTCGACGGCTTGTTTAGCTCCTCCTCCACGAATCTGCGGAAGTGTGCCTGGGAGGTGTTCCGCTCTAGTTCAGCAGCACGCTGCTTCGCAGCCACCCAGCGCTGTCTGCTGCCGGGGGCGTCTGCACGCAGCTGGCGGCGCGCCTCCCTCCGCTCCCGCACGGCCTCCCGCAGGGACGGGTCCAGCGCCCACGGCTTGGTGTCCTTTCTCGCGCCGCAGGGGACGTGAGCGACACTGGCTCGTTCAGCTCGCCATACCACCAGGCCACCGTCCTGTCAGCTCATGATCCTGAGAACAAAGTTGTGCAACTTAGTTTATTGCAGTCAAATGATATGCATCATCATCCTTAGCATGGCAATGAGGAAGTTTATGAGCATTATAATATTTATTGTTAGGGACAGGTGATAATTGTTTTTATGATGTGACATTCCCTTAGTCAGGGTCCTAGGATTGATTTGGAGCTTGGGTGCGGAATGAAAAATTATGCCTAAAAATAAGCATAAAGAGTGGAACATTCAACCAAAGCCATTGTCTTCAGCTTTATCAATGTCCAATTACCCACTCACCAGAATTAGTTATTACCTATGCCAATTTTGACCTGTCTTTCCCTGTCTTGTCCTATCATTACATCCATATAAATCAGTATAGAGTTCAAATTATCCAATACATTTTAGAATAAGGAGTGGAAAATTAAGAGGAAAACTTGGGAAAAAGAGTGGGAAAATAGTATCCATAGGGTGTCGTTTTCCACCCAAATTTCCCAATGCTAGGACGCTGCCTAGAGTTAAATGTGTGTTTGCTGTGTATGCAAATATGGTGATCTGTAATTAATTATAGCTGGCTTATCTGCATGTAACACAGCATCCTAGTTACCCATGCAGCTCCAAAGCACTCGGACCCAATTGGCACACCCACGAATCAAACTACTTGTGTGCATGTCCTGCCCAGTTTGGCACATTTCGAACAGTGGGTTGAGGACGATCTGACGTTTTGCAGTCGTGCTTCTGATGTGTGCTGGGAACGATGGACGCTGACCACCTGGCTCCAAGGAAGCTGCTGCTGTCGTCACCGGGTCAGCAGGCCGAACAGAGGTCCCAGGAGCGCACCGACTCGGTCGCCGCACAGTCCCGACACTGGTTCGATCAGGAGGTGGGTCAAGGCATGGTTTGAGCAAGAGGGTGAAATTCATACCTTTTTTAATTATGTAATCCAAAGTTTGCATTATCGTGCTGTATGTTTTCATTGGCACGTTTGTTTCTCAGTGGGCATCATACAACCTGGTCAGTAACGGCGGCCGTATGAGCCGATCACCCGCACGCCATCACTTGCTCCTAACCCGTGCTCTGTGTCGGCATTTCTGGCAGCTGGATAAGAACTTGTCGGACGCGCGCCAGGAGGACCACCAGAAGCGGCTCAAGCGGCTCAAGAAGGAACTGGACTACATCACGGACACCGACTGGAAGTACGACAACACCAAGCCGTTCTAGCCGTGACGTGCGGTGGCGTGACGTGGCGTGACGTGGCGTGACGTGACGTGACGTGACGTGACGCGGCGCGATGCTGTCAACACTGAGCTCCTGGCTGTGGGGCCGGCCGGCGCCGGAGCCGGCGGCGCCGCGGCCCGAGATGCATCAATTCTTCCCCGCGGACGAGCCGCGGCCGGGCGACGCGCGCCGCTGGTTCGACGGCGCTGTGCTCAGCGTGACGCCCGAGGGCGGTACCGTCAGCGGCGACGTCTGGTTCGAGCCGGGGGTGGTGCGCGGGCCGCGCCAGCCCGAGGTCGGCGAACAGGTCCGAGGCGAGGCACGGCGCCGAGACGAGGAGCACGCCTGGCTCGCACTGCACCTGGAGGTGTGCGATGATCAGTGGCAGACGGGCGCAGGCGGTGAGGAGGCGGCGGAGAACCGCCTGGTGGGCCAGGTGTGCCGCTTTGAAGGAGACGTGCTGGTGGTGGCCGATCGGGAGGAGGAGTACCGCGTGCATCAGGCGGCCGCCGAGGTCGACTTTCCGCCGGCGGAAGGTGTGTTCTGGGAGGGGTCGGCGGCTGGCAGGCGGGGCAGGGCAGGCGCACTGCACTGTAAGGTTGCCGTTCATCTGGCGCTGGCGATACGAGTTTCGTCTCGTCTCGCAGCCAGACTCGAAACAGGCGACGACATTTTGTCTAGTTCTAAGCGAGTTTAAATTGTTTCAAACGTTATTCTGAGCATAATTATTAGAAAAAGTAGAATGAAGTGTAACCTCATGCTCGTATTAGTATCAAATCAGAAAAGAAAATCTAAAATATATTTTCGGCTATGAGCCTTCTTCAGTGGATCATCCACTGAAGAAGGCTCATAGCCGAAAATATATTTTAGATTTTCTTTTCTGATTTTATACTAATATGAGCATGAGGTTACACTTCATTCTACTTGTTCTAAGCGAATCTCATTATGTTCTTTTCTAACTCCGCTGCTGTCTGCTTGTGATACTTACCGCCACATGACTGGTAAATTATACATTAAGCGTATGACGCTAGCAATTCACTCTTCATTG
>JAXIVJ010012724.1:37500-39441 GCA_036785665.1 Chirona hameri | reverse complement strand
TCCACTTTCCGAGCGACGGCCCAGTGGAAATCTCCGAACTCTGAAAAACATGTGTAAACATGTTTTCCATTTTTCTACGATTTTGAATGACAACGAAACAGCAGAAAACAGAAGAACACGTTCGCGTTCGCATTTTCGCGTTCCGAAAAAAAACATCAGATAGCGCCGGGGATTCGAACCCACGCTCTCACCTTTTCATGGTACCGGTTCAGACGCTGACTGACGCCGATCGCACCTGCCACTTCACGTCCTCCACTACGAAGATGGCAGCAAACAGGCAGATGGCTAGCACCACCAAGACTGGGTGCCGCCAGCTCTGTCTTCGGAGCCGCACAAGCCACTCCGCCATGGTGCCTGGGGGCAGGTGAGGTCAGATGAGGTCAGGGTGAGGTCAGCTGAGGTCAGCTGAGGTCAGCTGAGGTCAGGTGAGGTCAGCTGAGGTCAGCTGAAGTCAGCTGAGGTCCGCTGAGGTCAGCCTGAGGTCAGGTGAGGTCAGCTGAGGTCAGGTGAGGTCAGCTGAGGTCAGGTGAGGTCAGCTGAGGTCAGCTGAGGTCAGCTGAGGTCAGCTGAGGCAGCTGAGGTCAGGTGAGGTCAGGTGAGGTCAGCTGAGGTCAGCTGAGGTCAGCTGAGGTCAGCTGAGGTCAGCTGAGGTCAGCTGAGGTCAGCTGAGGTCCGCTGAGGTCAGCTGAGGTCAGGTGAGGTCAGCTGGGTCAGGTGAAGTCAGGTGAGGTCCGCTGAGGTCAGGTAAGGTCAGCTGAGGTCAGCTGAAGTCAGCTGAAGTCAGCTGAGGTCAGGTGAAGTCAGGTGAGGTCCGCTGAAGTCCAGTTTAGGTCAGGTGAGGTCAGCAGAGTGATGTGAGGTCAGGTGAGGTCAGGTGAGGTCAGCTGAGGTCAGGTGAGGTCAGCTGAGGTCAGCTGAGGTCAGCTGAAGTCAGCTGAAGTCAGGTGAGGTCAGCAGAGGTCAGCAGAGGTCAGCTGAGGTGAAGTAAGGTGAGGTGAGGTGAGGTGAGGTGAGGTGAGGTGAGGTGAGGTGAGGTGAGGTGAGGTCAGGTGAGGTCAGGTGAGGTCAGGTGAGGTCAGGTGAGTCAGGTGAGGTCAGGTGGTCAGGTCAGCTAAGGGCAACAGGAGAGGACAGGATGGGACAGGAAAGGGCAGGGCGCAGGACAGGGCGCAGAACAGGGCAGGTCAGGTCAGGTCAGGTGAATGCAGGACGGGTCGGGTGGGGTCGGCCTCGGTTGGTCTAGATGGGTAAGGTTGGTAAAGTTGAACCGAACTTGGGTCGATGACACCGTACCGTACGTTATAGGATTGGCATTGATGTGGATAGTCTGTGCATGCAAATGTTCGCGGTCAATTTGCGCAGGCATACATCCAAGGGATGAAAGGCAAGCACGCAAGCGATGAAAGGCAGCAACCTTTGCCTATCAACCAGTCGCCATGCATTTTTTCGTGACAGACAGTCGCGGAAATATTCCTAACACAAAGCATCATCATTAGTGAAAATCATTGGTGCAAAGGCCATAGCTAACTTATATCCAGACACAGCGGCCGGTGGCAGCAGTCGCGTTCAGGGTCAGGTGACGCCAGAGGGCGGGGCGGACTTTGTCCAGGTATGTTCGGGCACGTATCACTTTCGCTTATAATCCTGCCGGTCACCAGGAATTTCGAGGTCTGATGGTGGAGTCAGGGGCTGAACAATAAGCTCTGCTTAGCGCGGGACCTGACCTGGAATCCGTCCACTCAACATATTCGGATAGATTATAAAAAAACTCATTTCAAACTGTATTTCAAAGTATTTAAGTATTTCAAAGTATTAAAGTATTTCAAGATATTTAAGTTAAGTACTTAAAAGGAGTTAAGTACTTATACATATTTAAGTACTTAAAAGTATGTAAGTACTTACAAATATTTAAGTATTTAAAAGTGTTTAAGTACTTAAAAG
>JAXIVJ010012724.1:0-30000 GCA_036785665.1 Chirona hameri | reverse complement strand
AATGCAATGTTTGGGCTGTAATTGTAATAGCTTCTACAAACAATGTTGAGGTTAGAGGTACTACAACCTACTTACTTATTTGATCAATGTTGACATGGACTAGTAAATACTAAATATACTTCACAGGATAATGGGGAAAAGGCAAGTTTTCCTGGTCATTTAAGTATGACAAACATACTAAAAACATTGGGAGTGACAATCATATCTTGAATGATAAAAATAAAATAATCAACCTGTTTTAAATTACAGAGTATCCTCGGTTTTCTCACTATCCAAGCCAAGATATCTATAACTAACATCTAAGCCAGTCACACACAGAGCCACTCTTATACGGCCTTGTCACATATTTATACAGCCTTGGGCAGTGGGCACAGATAAACAAAGCTTGAGCTACTTCACTGCCAAAGCCAAGGCCGTACAACTGCCTTGGTACAACTTCACACGTCCGTCAAGCTAGCAGCAGATTCATATTCGCGAATCTGCTGCTGCCAGACAGACATTCGCCGGGCTCGAATATACTGCTACTGGCAGCAGATTCGGCGAATGTCTGTCAGCTGGCAGCATATTCGTGAACAACTTCCGCGGCATTTTTCGCGCATCATCTGAACGCCAGCAGCAGATTCGCAACGTGATGTGTTTGAGTTGAGTTGTTCGGTGAGAGATGGGTACCTTCTAGGTAAGTAAGTATTGATCAACGTATTACTGACTTGAAGCAGTCAGTGAGTAGGACCTCTAACCTCCTCCTACTTACCTAGAAGGTACCCATCTTTCACCGAACAACTCAACTCAAACACATCACGTTGCGAATCTGCTGTTGGCGTTCAGATGATCCGCAAAAAATGCCGCGGAAGTTGTTCACGAATATGCTGCCAGCTGACAGACTGCTGCCGAATCTGCTGCTGGTAGCAGTATATTCGAGCCCGGCGAATATCTGAATCTGCTGCTCGCGCCAAAAAGGCCGCGTAAGTTGTTCACGAATATGCTGCCAGCTGACAGACATTCGCCGAATCTGCTGCCAGTAGCAGTATATTCGAGCCCGGCGAATGTCTGTCTGGCAGCAGCAGATTCGCGAATATGAATCTGCTGCTAGCTTGACGGACGTCAACTTCACTGCTGTGCGTAATAGCGGCTGAAGTATTTGACAATTGTCAAGCGTTGAGCTCAAAACGGCGCAGACAATTAATCCCGTCACCGAAATGACTAACTTTATGACCATAAATAACTTAAATCACCAAAATGAAAATGTCAACATATTGCGGATTCGGCAGATGGACTTCTTTAAAAAATATTTACATTTCAACTGACACCAATGGTTAAGATTTAATACTACAGCTTATTTTCGAATACGAACATGAACAATTGTCTTCACACAATTCTGAGGCGTCGCGATTCTGAGGTGTGAAGTTGTGAATATCTGTCAGTGACACATTCGCGAATATCGATCTACTGCTTAATTGACACACGTGATTCTTCTACGGTCGTCCTGGCGAATTCGTCGCAAATGTGACTCATCAAAACACATTGTTTGGAAATTGGGTTTGAATGTGTTGTCGGGGAGTGTGTCACGTGTAATTATGCAAGGTCATATATAAATTATGGAGCTATTGTGATAAGAAGTTGAAGTGGAACTAGACAGGTTTGCATTCTGGGATAGGTCTTGGCCACTTAAGATTTCTTTGCAAAATGTTTTTGTTTGTGTTTTGCAGTCTTTCCACCTTTATAATTGTAATTGCATAAAATACAATATTTGTTCACTACCAAAACTACAAATGATATGACTTGAATATGTCCTTTCTCATGTGGAACTAAATAGTAAATATGTATCAATAAATATTCTCAGTAATATGTATTTACAATAGTATTAACAATAATTATTATCATATATGTGGGTGGTTTTGTTCCATAGGTACTTATTTGTTATACAAAATAATTTGGGGTGACCTGGGGCAATGGGATGACTAAATATAATATTGTATGCCACCCCACCTAGTTACTAGTGATGACAGTGGAATATGATTTGGGGTAGTTGTTTCTGTTTGACTGCACTCGACTCTCGCACTGCTGCAGTGACTGAGCTGATGAATTGATCATGAATTGACCCTGTAGTTTGATTTATTAAGTTTCACTGGTGTGTCCACTCCTTGCTAGGTCGTACTAGTTATCACTTTTAATTTGTAAACTAGGACATTGTTATGTGTTATGCTGGTGTTTTACTGTTGTATATTTTTTTTCTCAATTTATCATGATCTTTAAGCATGTATGTTCTGACTTCTGCCAATATTTATTTCTATTTTTTTTTTTAATTGATAACTTGTGCTGAGCCCGGCATGAGCCCGGCAAGCCTGAGTTCAGACACAGCTTCAGGCACGCCGGGCCTGAATTTGGGCCCAGCGCCGGCTCTGTGGTCCTGAAATTTGCGTCTCTAGTCCTGAGCTCTGCATGTTTCAGCGTATAAATTAATGTTTGGATTACTACAGCCATTTTTGATCAAGAATCATTTTTGCAAGAATTTGTGTTCATTTCGACGTTCGCGTGTGCCAACTGCCACGCGCTGTGGTACCACCTCTATCAGAACGCACCATACCAAAAACAAAATTGATTTGATGGACCTATCCAATGTTGAAAACCCAATCTCAATTAGCTTCCGAAAAGCGTCTGTATGGCCGGGTCGGGCCGGGTCGGGCCGGGTCGGGCCGAGTCAAATGTAAATGTGTCTAGAACGTTGACGAGAAACCTCACGGGCGCTTTGCGCCCGCTCGGTAATCAGCTGTATTCCTACTCGTATGGCACGGCAATAAGATAACCGTTACCATCAACAACATCTAAGTTGCAGGACAACGCCACAGATTTGTATCGGGGGAGGGAGGGACAAACCAAAGTCAGGGGCCTATTTGAGAAGGGGACTCCCCGGTTATTTTCGTGGGGGCCTTACAAATAATATTCCCGACTGCCTTCCTAGGGGCCTCCTCGGAATTAAGTTGTGCTTTTAGAAGCCTTCTCTGATGAACAGCTTTCCCGGTTGTTGTCGAAAGGGTCTCTGTGGAGTCTATATCGGTTGCCTTTTTATGGGCATCTCGGGAGCTTGTCTCGGCAGTCTTTTCGCGGCCTTCTTGGTGCTTGTGGCGGCAATCTCTTAGAGGCTATTTGGAGCTTGTATGGTTGTTTTTTTAGGGTCTTCTTGGAGTTTGCTTGAATAGCATTTTAAGGGCCTCCTTAGAACTTGTCACGCTTATCTTTCAGGTGCCTCCCCGAACATCTTCCAGTTGTTATTTTAATGGGCGACTCTAAACTCATTTATATATGTTCTATGTATTTTGGAACTGCTCAGTATTTAGGTATATTTGCGAGAGGTCTCCCTTTGCCTGTATGGGGCCTCCTTAAATGTCAGGGGAGGGGGGGGGGGGGGCAATGTTTACCCGGGGGCGATGTTGGCGATATGCTACGAAATACCTTGCGAAGCAGTTACGTTATTTAAATATTTGTCGGTAGTACGTTACGAAATGCTTTGATTACGCTACGGAACGATTTCTTGAGCTACGGGTTACCTAAAACCATACCGTAGTGTAACGTAGGCCATCACTGCTTGTGAGCATCTTAGAGCTCTGGTCGGAAATGCTATGTAGATTGTAGGTACCTACTCGGGCTACTCCGACACAGCGAAAACAGTCCTGATCTTTGCCGTGAATCACAATCATCACTTGAAAATTGTGCCGCAACGGCAATGTAAGCAAAGGGACCAGACTGCGGCAACCGCGGATTAGATAAGTAGGCGTCTCATGCTTAATTTGCTTCTTCATATGGACCGTTCGGATTGTGGTCATGGACGTTGAAAGAGGAGGAGAGACGGGGGACGCGGCCCCAACTTTTTCGGAGTTTAACATCAGGTCTATGCGCGTCAAGGGCGGGGCCAGGGGGGGGGGGAGCAGGGGCAGTCTCTTCCCCTGCCGTCTAGCCCGGGGGGGGGGTGAGATTGGGCCCTCTGTGGGCCAGAATTCTCCCTCAAAATGCAGATACCGAATTTTACCAGATACGGTAGGAGGAGGAGGGTGTCCTCCCAGGGGCGGGTCCAGAACCCATCGGGGGCATGTCTCCCAAAACAAATCCCCAAACCAGAACAAAATCGGCATATTTCCATTTTCCATGGGAAATGTAATAACTGTTTTATTGCAGAGTTTGTTTAAATTCAACTCGTCATTCGTATGTACCAAGGCGAAATTTGATGGGAATTGGAAACTTGTCAAATTGTCTGGGATCAGCCACCAAGGGGGTCCGTCACGCCTTTGAAATTTGGGGGGACTGGATCAAGGGAAGCCGAGTGGTCGCCGTCAGCAGAAACTTTTTGACCATGGGAGGGGTTGGAGCGTTAGCGAGAAGTTGTTGAGCGGGGGGGTGAGTTGGAGCGTCAGCGAAAAGTTAATGAGCGGGGGAGGGTGGAGCGTGAACGAAACCGAAAAGTTGTTGAGCGGGAGGGGTGATGGAGCGTCAAGCGAAATGCTGTTGAGCGGAGGGGGAATTATTTATAGTTGTTTGTCAGATCACATTAGGGTGATAATCCCCCCTGGCTCAATACTTGGAAGCCACGTCCCCCACCCCGTGGCGGAGCTCCTGCCACCCAATCCACTTGTCTTTCCCCGGATCCGCTGGTGCTTCCTGGTGGCTCCACACATGCTCCTCCTCCCTCGTTTGCCGTTGTCAGCTGACTCAGCTTCATCAGCTGATCTGTCAGTAATGGTCTCACGCGCACCATTTGTCACGTCGTTATCCTCGCCATATCCATTCATTCACTCGGTTTCCATCCTTCCATTCATTGACGGTCGGATCATTAGCGCGAGTGGGACGTTAGCACGAGTGGGACGACGTTAGCGCGAGTGGGACGACGTTAGCGCGAGTGGGACGTTAGCGCGAGTGGGACGTTAGCGCGAGTGGGACGTTAGCGCGAGTGGGACGTTAGCGCGAGTGAGACGTTAGCGCGAATGGGACGTTAGCACGAGTGGGACGTTAACGCGAGTGGGACGTTAGCGCGAGTGGGACGACGTTAGCGCGAGTGGGACGTTAGCGCGAGTGGGACGTTAGCGCGAGTGGGACGTTAGCACGAGTGGGACGTTAGCGAGAATGGGACGTTAGCGCGAGTGGGACGTTAGTGCGAATGGCTGACCCGACAACCCGCTGGCGCCAGCAGGCATCGCTGGTCGCCACGACAACCAGCAGAGAGGAAAACACGGACGAAAACTGCTGAGAAAATCAGCCAGCGCGGTGGCTTCTGGACTTCTGCTGTAAGTTCTGCCGTAGCTAGGTACAGTACAACACATTGTTGAGAACGGCAGACCGCTTGGGACCCTAATTTTCGGCGATAACCTTTGAAGGAACCAACTGGCATGAATTTATCGCAATGGATATTGCAGACCCTACGCCAAGTTGTATTATTTAGGTCGGTAAATGTCAAACTAAAATTTAGGGCACTTGCCATTCACTCGTAATGTTAAAACTCTGACGTCAGGGCTTGCTCCTCTGACGTCAGAGCAAAGCCGGCGCTGTCCGACCCGTGACCGGTCGGTTGCGAGTGAGTGGTGGGCGGGGTCGAGGGCGGGACTACAGAGCGACCAGGCGTTAGCCTTTATCCGAGCTTGCATTATCTTTTAGCATTACGAATGAATGGAGAGTGCCCTAAATTTTCGTTTTTCACTAACCAACCTTAACCCGGCATTGACTGGGGTCTCAGCGGAACGCCATTGACTGGGGGGGGGCGTTAAACGCCCCCCCCTGGTTATCTTCCGAACCAATGATCACAGCGAGACGCGCAAGACGGCAATCGAAAGCTCTTAATGAGACGAATCTAAAGTATGCTAAAAAATGTCATAGTGAGGTAAAATGTCAGGTCAAAGGTCAAAATCGGCGTATTTGAGTTTATGGGCCATACTTTCCATCCAAAGCCTTCGATTGCGACCAGTTTCGCCCAAAGTGCTTCCAAATGTATGATACATATCCCCCATCAGCTAAAGTGAGATTGTTGGCCAAGGTCAAGGTCAAGGTCAGGTCACAAAAGGTCACTATGCTCAAAATATCTACGAAAGTCATGAGATATATGTTTAATGAGTTATTTTCCACGTGTAATTCGATAGTGATAGTCATTGTACCACCTGACTTCATTTACGTGAAGTAAATGTCAATTATAGGTCAAGTTCAGGTCACCGAACTTGACCTATACAATTTTTACCGAAGGTAAAAATTGTAAATTGTTAAATCTAAACAAAAATGGCATGTTGCTAGACCAGTTTTGTCTCAGAAATACAGTGGTGGCATTTATTTGTCTGTATCTAGTCAATAAAAGCCAAAAAACGCAATTGCAAAATATGACGTCATGAGTTACCCATACTTTAGATGTCATAAGTGAGTCAAAAATGGAGATATCAGTTTGAAATTTGGCATAGTAGTTGCCTAGGTATTGACATTTCTGAAATTTCTTCCGTGTTTTGAATATTTTAGAAAATCTTGATTTTGTGATACCCCCCCCAAAAAAAAATCAACAACTTTGTTTGAGGTTTAGGAGGTCAAAAACTGAAAGATTCAAAAAGCCGAGATAGCAGGTTTGTAGCAGTTGCAATGTGCTATCTTTTAGCGTTTTTCGATTGCATTTTGCTTCAAATGTGGCAATTGTACGGCCTGTCAAAGTTTGCTTGATTTTGGTGTAAAACTCGTGTGTAGTGACGTCACTAAATTCGCTATAACTCGAGAGAGAAAAAAAAATCGACGAAATTGCTTTATTTTTTTCACACAAGACGATCAAATGATTTATAAGAAGGTACCCAAGGTTTCAGGTTGATAGCGCTATTAGTTTTTCAGCTATTGCGAAAATTCATCAGGGGGCGTTAACCCCCCCCCCCCCCCGTCAATGGCGGGTTAAGAACATGATTGGGCACAATTAGTCTCAAATGAAATGCCAAATATCCAAGATATGCTCTGCTATGGAAGTAAAAAATTGCAGAAAATTAACAAAGAAATAAATAACCCCTTCTGGAAAGATGTCCTAGAAGCCTTCACCGGTTTCAGCCGTATGTATAATCCAGGTATGCCACAACTGCTTTCTGAAAGCCTGTGGTTCACAGACTACACAAAATTCAAATATTATATTATACACGTTTGGAATAGGAAAGGCCTTCGCTTTCTCGCCGATTTGGTCAATGAAAATACAGGACGGTTACACACTAAGGAAACTTTAGAAGATAAATTTGAAATCAGAATGGCATTTCTATGTTACGAACGTTTAGTAAGAAGTTTACCTGATAGTATGAAACTAGTAACATTGACTAAAGCTTTGGGACCCATAATACCATTAATAATTAAGCTAGTAATGAACCACCCCAATTTGCAACGCTTGGCCTATTATGCATATTTGAAATCCAGACAAAATGAAATCGCTCGAGCAAACGCATGCCAAAAAGAAAAATGGATACGAGATATCAGATGTTTCGAAGACAAGTTTTGTGAAATTAATTGGTGTCACGCGTTCAACACGCATCAGAATGTTCCATTATAAACTTATCAACTGAACAACTAACATATATTTTAAAATAAATAATGTCAAATACAATTAAAATTGCACATTCTGTAAACAAGAGCCTAAAGCACTAGCTCATATATGTACTGGCATTGTCCAGAGTTCAATCATTCATCAATTCCATTAAAACGGACATAGGCGTAGGAACGGAGGGGCCGTGGGCAGTGGCGGATCCAGGGGGGGGGGGCGTAGGGGCTGAAGCCCCCTGCCTTAGAAAACGGCGCCATTTTTGTATAGGATTTGCCGGCGCCGAAGGCGCCGTAGCGTTTTCGGGAGGCCGCCAGGGCGCCCTTGCGTCTACCAACAGCATCGTAGCACTCTTGGAAGGCACCCTGGCACCCCCAAAAGACATCTTGCCGCCCTCACAACGCATTATGCCGCCCTCGGAAGGTACATCGCCGCCCTCGGAAGACATTATGCCGCCCTCGGAAGGCACCATGCCGCCCCCGTCACCGAGGAAATATGCCGCCCTCAGGCCTGAAGCCCCCTGCCTTAGAAAATACTGGATCCGCCCCTGGCCGTGGGGCTATGCCCCCCCCCCCCCCCCCACACACACACACACTTTTCAGGCTGGGGGCCATCAATGTTAACTCCCCCCCCACACACACACACACTTTTGAAAGGTTTCTCCTCCTTCGATCACTGATATTGGTTCGATATGAATGATTTAGGGGGAGGAGGGCCTGGCAGGCCCCCCTGAGGTTTGTCTTGAATAACTTTTTACACATGCGGTGCATCTTTCTGAAATTTTCTGTAGCTTCGTTTACAACAATTATACGTATGCTGTAAAACATTATTTGAAATTGGTCAAGTAGTTTGGGAGATAATCATGTTTTGATGAAGTCATGTTGGTGGAAAACGATAAATATTTGAAAAATCGTAGAAAACAGAGTTTTGAAGCGAAATGCAAACGCAATTGACCAAAGATACAAACATGGCATTCTCTTTAAAATGGTAATGTCGGATTTCCAACAATTTTTTTTTTGACCCTTAAAATAAAAATAAAACTTCTTTAAATCACCACAAAATCAAAATTTTCGAAGATGTTACAAAAACCGGAATATATATGAGAGAAATGAGTGTCAACAATACCCAAACAATGTTTCAAAGCAATATCTTTTTTTTCTGACTGAGTGATGGCTCCTTAAGTGTAAAAAACTCATGACGTCATTTTTTAATAACTTTTTTGACTTTTTTGACAAGATACGATCATTACCTTTTCTGTATTTCTGAGACAAAATTGGTTTAGAAACATGCCTTTTGATTTACATTTATCAATTTCTAATTCTGAGGTTTTCTGACGAGCAAAATCGCTGTTCTGGACGTGGTCGACCCGAGGTCATTCATTTGACCTGGAAGGTCACCCGTTGACCTGAAACCTAAAAATCGCATACTGTTAGATGTATCTCATGACAGGCAACATTCTGGTTCTTACCGCATTGCTCGTTGCTTGGTTCGAAAGTTAACAGGGGGCCTGTCAGGCCTCCCCCCCCCCCCACCCCGTAGGGCGAAGGTGAAAAATATTCCCTAGGGCGAGGGTTAAAGTTGCGAAAATAATGATGAATTCACAACCCCGCAATACCATAGCCCATAAGCGTAAGAACCGGGGGCCGGAAAGGCAAAGGCCCCACTTTTTAGGCTGGGGATCAAACTATATTAACTGCTCCCTACTTATGAGCGATTTATTATTCTTCAATCGCTGATATTGCTTCCATATGAATGCCTTAACCCTCGCCCTACGGGAGTTTTTTTCACCTTCGCCCTACGGGGGTCCTAAAAAGACCCCCTGTTAACTTCCAAACCAAGCAACATAGCGCAACGCGGTAAGAACCAACATGTTGCCTGTCATGTTTCGAATCAAACGGTATGCAATTTTTAGGTTTCGGGTCAACGAGTGACCTTACAGGTCAAGTGAATGACCTCGATCGACCACGTCCAGAACAGCGATTTTGCTTTGTCAGAAAACCTCAAAATTATAAATTGATAAATGTAAATACAAAGGCATGTTCCTAGACCAGTTTTGTCTCAGAAATACAGAAAAGATAATTATTTGTTCGTATCTGGTCCAAAAAAAGTCCAAAAAAGTTATTAAAAAAATGACGTCATGAGTTGCTTACACTTAGAGAGGTTTCCCCGACCAAAGTTCGTAAACATAAGGTTCGTAACGGAAAAGTTCGTAAGCAAAGGTTCGTATGCAAAGGTTCGTATCGGATAAGGTTCGTATCGGATAAGGTTCGTATCGGATAAGGTTCGTATGGGATAAAATTCGTAACGGCTAATGTTCGCAATGGAAAAGGTTCGTATCGGATAAAGTTCGTATTAAAAAGTTTGTAACAGATAAACTTCGTATGCAAAAGGTTCGTATGCTGAAGTTCGTAAAGGAAAAAGTTGGTAATGGAAAAAGTTCGTAAGCAAAGGTTCGTATGCGAAGGTTCGTATGCAAAGGTTCGTATCGGATAAGGTTCGTATGGGATGAAGTTCGTAACGGCTAAAGTTCGTAATGGAAAAGGTTCGCATCGGATAAAGTTCGTATTAAAAAGTTTGTAACAGATAAACTTCGTATGCAAAAGGTTCGTATGCTGAAGTTCGTAAAGAAAAAAGTTCGTAAGCAAAGGTTCGTATGCAAAGGCTCGTATCAGATATAGGTTCCGAACCTTTGCTTACGAACTTTTTCCGTTACGAACCTTATGTTTACGAACTTGTGTTCGGTTACCGTTACCCTTCCGAACGGAGAGAAATAGAGAGACACCGTAAAAGTAACGACTTTTTGATTACGAACTCTATCCGATACGAACCTATTGTCCTTATGACAGGCAACACGTTACTGTTTACGGTGTCGATCTCTCTCCGTTCGGAAGGGTAACGGTAACCGAACAAAAGTTCGTAAACATAAGGTTCGTAACGTAAAAAGTTCGTAAGCAAAGGTTCGGAACCTTATCCGATACGAACCAACCATTGCTTACGAACTTTTTCCATTACGAACTTTTTCCTTTGCGAACTTCAGCATACGAACCTTTTGCATACGAACTTTATCCGTTACGAACTTTTTGAATGCGAACTTTATCTGATACGAACCTTTTCCATTACGAACTTTAGCCGTTACGAACTTTATCCCATACGAACCTTATCCGATACGAACCTTTGCTTACGAACTTTTTCCGTTACGAACCTTATGTTTACGAACCTTTGTCTGGTTTCCGTAGAATACACCACCGGCGGGAGCCGGATAAATGCCAAAAAAAAACTAAGAATACAAATTAGCGCTGGGCCAGAAACGTCGATTGCGAGAAATTCGCATATTCCAGTTGATGCATTCAGAAGTTATCGCCGAAAATTACGGTCCCAAGCGGTCTACCGTTCACGTTTTTACAGTAGGTATCCTACCTATATTTTACAATTCAGTTAAATTTCCAGAATCGATGCGATGGTTTTTGCTGATAAAAATGCGTTCGAAGTCCTATGTGTCAATTTCACAACACGAATCCAAAGTTTTCCTGCTCTCGTAGTAAGTCTTCGTCAGGTTTTCCCGTCAGGCAACTGACGCCAAACCGCGACGTTCGGGTTCGATCTGGCGGGAACACTCGGCAGCGCCCCCTGGTTGTCATGGCGACCGCCTGGCAGGCGCCGGTTGTTGGCTGGGACCGGGCCGTCCACAGACAAGAGCTGCAGATATGGTCTGCGGGGATCGGAGGCTGATGGGTGCTGGGTCGCAGCCAGGACATCATGACGAGAGTACTGACTAGAGGGGCGGCGGATAAGGGGGGGGGGGGCATCTGCCCCCCCCCCCCCCCACTCAAGTAGTTGGGGAAAACATATGATTTTGCCCCCCACCCCCATAAATGTG
The DNA here is from genome assembly GCA_036785665.1 of Chirona hameri. Lineage (NCBI taxonomy): Eukaryota > Metazoa > Arthropoda > Thecostraca > Balanomorpha > Balanidae > Chirona > Chirona hameri. The sequence goes on along the minus strand of JAXIVJ010012724.1, from coordinate 18,601 downwards.
TAGGAGAGGCCCTCCAAGATCCAAGTGACTTGAAACGAATTTAACTCCGCTTTCAAACAAAGTGCAAGTAAAGTAGTAGTCAAACAACAAAACGCAAGGCCTTAAGGGGCCCTCTGGCCGCCTGTAGTGGCACTCGGGCAGCCTGAGGGGGCACTGGTCGCCTGAGGGGCACTCGGGCAGCCTGAGGGGGCACTGGTCGCCTGAGGGGCACTGTCCGCCTGAGGGGCACTCTGGCCGCCTGAGGGGGCACTGGTCGCCTGAGGGGGCACTGGTCGCCTGAGGGGCACTCGGGCAGCCTGAGGGCGCACTGGTCGCCTGAGGGGTGCAATTGCTTATACAAATTTGGAAAACGGGAAAATGAATTAATTAAGTGTCTGACAGAGGCTCTCCTTGGCGGTACCTAATTGCTAGCCCCATGGACCACTCCCTTCATAAAATATTAGCTTTCAAGCGGGCTACATGTTTAGCTAGTCTGCCGAGTTCCGAAAAAGGCGACGCGAACGCAAAAACGCGGACATCGGCACCCGGAAGCTGATCCAGCGGTGCCCAACTTGCTGGACCGAAGAGCTAATAGTGGGACCAGGCCAGGACCATCTCCCCAAGCCATCTCGCCCCAGGCCCCTCCAGGTCCACAGGGACCATTTGTGCGCGGAAAAGTCGTTCTGGCTCTTGCTGCTTTCAAAATATTGCACTGTTACCAGTTGTTTGCTACAGTTCGGTACATATGTATACAGTAATTATTATCATATGTACTATTGAGCGCTGACTGTCACCGGTCATCGTATTCGTGATTGACTATCCGAAGAATATGTTTATGAAAAACTAACTTAATTTCAATATTTTTCATCATACCGAGATGTGCAACCAGGAATTGGGGTTACATGAGGCTTGGTTCTACTCACGGTCTGGTTCCAATATTAAAATTTCGTTTCCCACGACCTAAAATTAATATGTTCACGTCGCTTCGCGGCGTCACGTTGGTGGTCATCGTCATAACAAAGCCATCGTCATCGTCTTCGGTTCGTTGTAACGATTAATTGAATGAATATTATGTTTAGCTTCTTATCCTCTACAAGGCCCATCGCCCATATTTCTGGGTTTTATCAAGCAAACCCGTACAATTTCGCGCTGCTTGGCGGCGCTAAATAAAAAGTATCTACTATAACATGAAAACCACATTTAAAAATTGCTGCAAAGGCTTAAATACACGCGACCCCCACTAAAAAAAAATCGGCGACGCCCCTGCCTTACCCCCCCCCCCCCCTGTCAACAACTTTCTCGCTGACGGCTGACGGCCTGCAAAAATTTCAAAAATCACAAAAATCACAAAAAAAATCAAAAATATCAAGTTTTGTGCCACTGCGGCGAAACTCCTATCTTTCCGGTGGAAGAATCTCATTGAGTGGCTGCATTGGTGCCCCTGGGCTGAATTGAATTTTTGAATGAATGAAATGAAAATAATCAAATTTTTGAGGGCCTAGTTATCCAGAATAAAAAATAAATCAAGAAAATCCGCGCCGCTACGCGGCGCACATCAATCAGTGTTCTTCTCCAGTACAAAAGGGTCGAATATAGCCTGTACACACTGGCGGCCCCAGGGGGGGGGGGCATGGGGCCATAGCACCACCTTTGACCTTAAATGGGGAGGGGGCAACATGTCTTTTGACCCCCACCTTATGCTCCAGACCAGACTTCGCCATGGGCCGGGCTGGCCCTACGGGTCATGGGCTGGGGCTGGGCCTGGGCTGGGCCTGGGCTGGGCCTGGGCTGGGCCTGGGCTGGGCCTGGGCTGGGCCTGGGCTGGGCCTGGGCTGGGCCTGGGCTGGGCCTGGGCTGGGCCTGGGCTGGGCCTGGGCTGGGCCTGGGCTGGGCCTGGGCTGGGCCTGGGCTGGGCCTGGGCTGGGCCTGGGCTGGGCCTGGGCTGGGCCTGGGCTGGGCCTGGGCTGGGCCTGGGCTGGGCCTGGGCTGGGCCTGGGCTGGGCCTGGGCTGGGCCTGGGCTGGGCCTGGGCTGGGCCTGGGCTGGGCCTGGGCTGGGCCTGGGCTGGGCCTGGGCTGGGCCTGGGCTGGGCCTGGGCTGGGCCTGGGCTGGGCCTGGGCTGGGCCTGGGCTGGGCCTGGGCTGGGCCTGGGCTGGGCCTGGGCTGGGCCTGGGCTGGGCCTGGGCTGGGCCTGGGCTGGGCCTGGGCTGGGCCTGGGCTGGGCCTGGGCTGGGCCTGGGCTGGGCCTGGGCTGGGCCTGGGCTGGGCCTGGGCTGGGCCTGGGCTGGGCCTGGGCTGGGCCTGGGCTGGGCCTGGGCTGGGCCTGGGCTGGGCCTGGGCTGGTCCTGGGCTGGGCCTGGGCTGGGCCTGGGCTGGGCCTGGCCTGGGCCTGGGCTGGGCCTGGGCTGGGCCTGGGCTGGGCCTGGGCTGGGCCTGGGCTGGGCCTGGGCTGGGCCTGGGCTGGGCCTGGGCTGGGCCTGGGCTGGGCCTGGGCTGGGCCTGGGCTGGGCCTGGGCTGGGCCTGGGCTGGGCCTGGGCTGGGCCTGGGCTGGGCCTGGGCTGGGCCTGGGCTGGGCCTGGGCTGGGCCTGGGCTGGGCCTGGGCTGGGCCTGGGCTGGGCCTGGGCTGGGCCTGGGCTGGGCCTGGGCTGGGCCTGGGCTGGGCCTGGGCTGGGCCTGAGCTGGGCCTGGGCTGGGCCTGGGCTGGGCCTGGGCTGGGCCTGGGCTGGGCCTGGGCTGGGCCTGGGCTGGGCCTGGGCTGGGCCTGGGCTGGGCCTGGGCTGGACCTGGGCTGGACCTGGGCTGGACCTACGGGTCATCGGCTGGGCCTGGGCTGGGACTGGGCTGGGACTGGGCTGGGCCTGGGTTGGGCCTGGGCTGGGCCTGGGCTGGGCCTGGGTTGGGCCTGGGCTGGGCCTGGGTTGGGCCTGGGCTGGGCCTCAACTTTAAGGAAATCACAGGGCTCTGGACGGGCCGGGCCTGATAATTTTGAAGCAATGCGCGTGCCGCGCAAGCTCTGGTCAGAGCTTACAAAAAATTAACGAGCAGTTCACTTCACTTCCATAGCAACACACAGGTGGGTGATATTGAGCTCACCATAATAAATATTGATTAAATAGTGTATCAACACTCAAATCAATGATAACCGTACTATCAGAGTTATATACAGTAGTACTACAGAGTATAAGGATACCTACTAATACTCAGTCATCATGTACGTCATGAACACCTGAACAGGGGGTCGTGTCCTGCAAATGATTGGTAGCGCCCCAATGTTAACTTTATAGATTTGAAGGTCAGTCTTACCATGCAACGCCATAGGCCTAATGTTAAAATGTGGCATTGGTAGGGCCCTGTCCCTACCAGGTCTATAGAAAACAACCTGAAATGATGACAAAAGCTACCAGCACCTGCAATGCTGAAAATAGTCATCTTAAATCCATTTAACAAATAAAGCATTAACTAATCAATATCATGAAACCCCACAGTGCATGAGAGACATCATCATTTCGCAACTAAATGCATTAGGCATTCACAGGAAATTCAAAGTTCAAACCCCTACACACAGTTTATGGGACTTTAAGTGTTTTGAATGTCGCTGACAGACATGCAGGATTAAATCTTACCCAGTTAAAACATCTTCAATCGACATTTTAATCCGTTTTGTCGAAACAACACCCCACAGGCCACTCACACTCAACACTCAACAGGTTAGCAGTTAGCTCACACAGGGTACGCTAGCTCAAATCTTGCATGCTTTCAACTTGAGAACTAACATTATTTGTATGACGCCCCCCCCCCCCCCAACACGCTTTTTATGGCGGAAGCTGATTCTAGTTTGCATGCAATTCCTATTAAAATCAAGATAAAATATGAAAAATACGACGTGGCAGGGGCTTAAATACCCCACAACTTCTCCAGAAAATTTGTGGGAGGGGGGGGGGCTGAGCTGGGAAAATCGTTTAAAGTACCATCAAAATCCACCAAAATTCAGATTTATCCACGGATTTTACCCACTTCCTCGTCCAAGTTGGGGTAGCTGAAGCCAAATGTACGTATGTGTCGGGGAGGGGGGGGGGGGGGGGGGGAGGGGGGGGGGGGGGGGGGGCGGAAGCCCCCTCAACTGAATAGAATCCTACACTTCTGTGACGTGGAAATGGGCTCAGTCAGTTACGGATGACATTTCCTTCGTTTTCCCTTCGACACACCGCTGCTCCGAAAGGAAAACGAAGGAAATTTCATCCGTAACATGCAGGGGCATCGCCGACGGGAGGGTCGGGGGACGGTCCCCCCGAGCCCACACTCTCAGAAGGAGGGGAAGTTGACCCCCCCCCCCCCCCCCCCCACCCCCCCCCCCCCCCCCACCACTTTTTGCGGGGGAAGTTAACCCGCGCCATGCCGGTGCTCGACGCCACCTTCGCCGTGTCGGGGAGTAGACACCCCCTCTCTAACTCGAAAAATTAAAGGACTAGAAAGCAGCGGGAAAAGGCGTTCGAAAGCCCTCGAAAAGCACATTCGAAAGTACATCAGTTTATTTTTTTCTAAAGCAAATATTGAGGTCACCAGAGGTCATCAAATGTAAATTTTTCCAGTTTTTTGGACTTCGCTCCAGAAACCCATCACAGGAATATCACAGGAACTGTGATAGCTGGGATCAAACGGAAGACAACAATGTAAAGTTCTTGAAACATGCAATCGACATGGTGTCCTCAGATTTTAGTTCAGGTCAATCTTTTAGTCTCCAGAGCTCATCAAATGTCAAAAAGGTTATTTTTTACAAACAGTTTTTTTCACAAATAGCTTTTTACCTAAGAACACAATTAAATAATTTGTGTGCCATCGTGTTTGTCTCGTCAAGGCGCTTCGACTCATATTAGTGTTGATCAGGTTAGGTCAACTCACAAATTGACCTTAGGTCAAGGTCAAGTGGTGACCCAAGTCGGTCATCTTGCATATGGGAAGACGTGCCTCGACGAGGCAAACACATTGGTGGCGGTTTCACTTTTCTATCGTCATTATGTGGAGAGTTATTGACATACAACTGTTGGTGAGCTCGAATGACCTCGGCTGACCCTGTAGGGGTCATTGAACAAAAATGTCACCTAGGTCATCAGGAATGGCCTATAATAACATGACCCAGAAGGAATTAGACTGATATCTTGCGTATCCTTGGATTAGGAAGCATTTGAATATTTCCCCATTGACTTATAATGGGGAGGTCACGAAATTGACCCGACCTTAAGTCGTTGATATACAAATCCAAGATAAACGAATTGTAGATATATATATATGACCTTATGAAATCCTGTAAGTGCAATACCGATCATCCAAAAACTGTGACTGTGGTACGACCACAATTTTTTTGGAGGTGGGGTCACGTGACCTGGTCTGTTGACCTGACCTGAGATGACCCGAGTTATTTTTGTTTACATAATGTGTGCAATTATTGCCCAAACACCTGTGCTAAAAACTGCGGTGCTGCGCACCGCCGGTTTTCTGCTATCCTCCAAAAACCTGAGCGGAAACTAAAAAATGTACCCCGCTTGAGTCAGAGTTGAGTCAGGGGTAAAAGCAAATGAGTCAAAGCTGAGTCGACTAAAAATAAAACATTGCCCTGCTTCAGTCAGAGTTGATTCAGAGTCCCTTCGAAAATGAGTCAGAGTCGAATCAGTCTAAAAAAAATATGAGTCGTGCACAACCCTGGTGGCTTGCGCGTTGCAGCCGTTGTTCGGGGTGGGAGTGTGAGGTGGTGCAGGACCCGTCGCAACACTGCAGTCCTGCACCACCTCACACTCCCACACATACTAGTATTCCTACTAGATACATACTAGCGGATCCGCCAGTTGTAATGTGTATTTTACCATGAGGCTCGTTTGTTCCCTCGGTGATGTTGATCGCATTGCAACGATGGCTTGCGCGTTGCAGCCGTTGCTGGGGGCTACTCGTCAAACCACTCCAGTCCTGCACCAGCACACACTCCCACACATACTATTATTCCTACTTGTCCTCGTCCTCTTCTTTCTTTTGATCCACGTCTCGTCCCTATGCATACAAGGTGTTAGATGACGGAAATAATACCTACGTTTCTGCTGCAAAGCTATCAAGCACCGGTGTCTTATTAGAGATAGGAAATGGATTACACCGTCCATGGTCAGGGGCGTAGGAACTGTGTTCAAGTTGGGGGGGGGGGGGCAGGAGGCATTCTGAAGTCGATTATTTCCATGCAAAGCCCATAGGCGTAATGTTAAAATCAAAAATGTTGAGGGGGCGGATGCCCCCCCCCCCCCCTGCCCCCCCCCCCCCCCCCCCCCCCTGTTCCTACGCCTATGCGTAGGAACTATGTTCAAGTTGGGGGCCGGAGGCATTCTGAAGTCGATTCTTTCCATGCAACGCCCATAGGTGTAATGCTAAAATCAAAAATATCGGGGGGCGCCTGCCCCCTCGCCTGCCCCCCTGTTCCTATGCCTATGTCCATAGTACTGGACAACCACTGGCGTCGCCTCTTCCCAAAACTTGGGAGACATTGGTATTCTGAAGTTGTTTCGTTCCATGCAATGCCCATAGACGTAGTTTAAAACCCGAAAATGTTGGGAGACGCGTCCCTCCGCTTTCGAAGTCCGCCTGACCAAGACCCGGCCCCTACCAGTAACAGGCTCGTATCAATAATTTGCAAGGACCGGGCCCTGTAGTGACTGGGCCCTCGACCTGACTGGGCCCCATATCACGCATCTGACAGCACCGGGGCCCTGTCTTGAACGGGCCCCTACCAGAAACGGGTCCCAACCAGGAACGGGCCCCTATCAGGAAGGGGCCCGTATCAAATAATTTGCTGTTGTGTCCGGGCCCTCGTCCTGACCGGGCCCCATATCACACCTTTGCCAGCACCGGGCCCCTGCCTCGATAGGACCTGACCAAGACCGGGCCCCTACCAGAAAGGGGCCCGTATCAAGAATATGCAAGAACCAGGCCCTGTTGTGAGCGGGACCTCGTCCTGACCGGGCCCCATATCACGCCTTTGCCAGCACCGGGACCCTGCCTCGATCAGGCCTTACCAAGGCCGGGCCCCTGCCAGGTATAGGCCAGAATACGGGTCCTTTTAATGCGGGCCCCCTCATAAATTTCGGGGGGTCAGCTGACCCCTTTGACCCCCTCCCCCTGCGTACGCCACTGGCTGTGGTCATCTGAGGTCACCAGCCTTGTTTTGTCAATAACTCTTGATATAATAAAGATAGAGACGTGCAAATGAATCCACTGTGTTTGGCTAATCGAGTCGCATCGCCCCATATGCAACATGACCTACATGGGTCACCAAATGACCTTGACCTGAGGTCACATTTTGAAGTTGACCTAACCAGGTCACCATTAATATGTTTCGAAGCGCATTGACAAGATAGACCCGAGGGTGTTAAAAGTACCTCTACATGGTCAACTAATACACAGTTATTCATGAAAAAACTTTTTTTTGTTGTTGAAAAAATGCCCTCGTGACCTTTTGTGATCTCTGGAGCCAATAGACTTCCAAGAGCCAATACTTCCAAGAGCCAAGAGCCAATAGCCAATAGGCCAAATTTTAGCTGAAGTCAATAGACTTCAGCTAAAATTGGAGGACACCAAGTGGATTGAATTTTTCAGGAGCTTTCGATTGTTTTTTTTTTCTTCTTGTATTCCTAGCTGTCATAGTCCCGAGATATTTGAGGGTTTCTTGAGCAACTCCCGTACTTGGAAAATTTGACCTTTGATGACCTCTGGTGACCTTAATATTGACCTGAGTCAAATAATACCTAATATAACTTCGAATGCCATTGTCGATAGCTTTCCAACGCCCTTTTCTGCATCTTCCTAGCCCTCTATTTTTATAGTTAGAGGGGTAATTTATCTGGTGAGATTGCGGCTCCCCCCCCCCCCCCCACACACACACACACACTTCTCAAAACGTTCCGACGCCCATTGAAACGGATATCGCGAGAGAATATTAAATCAACTTGAATGTACATCCCAAAACTTGGTAATTTCCAACAAACTTAAGTGCAATAGAAACCTGTAAAATCACATTAGCAAAAATTGTCATTTATGAGGCACGCTGTAAAAAAAACCCAGCCGAACGTTATTCACTTAAAGAAGAACAAATGGAAGTGGGAAGCCGAAATATAATATAATGCAGCTAGATTAGCGAACAAACAGGATATGTTTGAAAAGAAGTGTGGGGCCTATGAAACATATTCACATTCAGGCGGACTGACAAACAGTTGATTCAAACGTTATACAAAGACCCGCACACACCCTGTAATGCGCACGTGCACGCACACGCACCACCGCACACACACCACCGCACGCACGTTATCACAGCCTTGTCCGGTGATCCGCTTCCGTCGCCCCAGGATGCTGCCAGTGTGCCGGTCGTGATTGGCATGTCGGCCGGTTCGCGTGTGACCGGCTGGGTCCGTGCCGCGGCGCGCTGCTCTCAGCGGTCCGATGTACCCGGCCGCCGCCGCTGCCGCGTACATCGGACAACTGATTTACGCCGTAGGATAGGTTATGTAGGATTTAGTGGGATATTTAACCCTGCAAAATACCCCATGGCCGTGGTGGAAACGGCCATGTATCAACCAAGCATTGCTACTACCGTTGCGAACTTTACGCCTACGATCATCCGTTCCGGAGATCTTCAAATCGGCTGACACGTGAACCAGAACTGTTGAACGTCCGTGAAGTTAGCGACTTATTCAGCGACTTATTCAGCGACGGATTCAGATTCGGCCCAACCTCGGCCCAAGGTAAATTCTGGCACGCTGATCACGAATATGACCTTCATTTTGCTGTCAAGGTAAACTTCAAGGTAAAATTAAAGGTCAAAGGATGGGGTACCCAATAGCGTCCAGAATGTATTGCCGGATCCTTCCAAACGTGGTCCCAGATGATAGACAGGGTCCACAGCTGACGTCCGTCACCGTGACCTGACCCCGTCCTTTCACCTCGAATTTGACATCCAATTGGAGGATTTGACCTCCAACTGGAGGTCAAATTATAGGTGCAAGGACGGGGTCAGGTCACGGTAACGGACGTTAGATATGGACCCTGTCTATCAGCTGGGACCACTTTGGAAAGGATCCCGCCGTAAATTCGGGACGTTATGCGGTACCCCGTCCTTTGACCTCGAATTTGACCTCCAAGTCAAAGGCATGGGTCAGGTCACGGTGAAGGACGTTAGATATAGCCTCTGTCTATCATCTGGGATCATATTGGAAACTATCCCGCCATAAACTCAGGACGTTATGCCCCGTTATACCCCGTGCTTTGACCTCGAATTTGGCCTCCAAGGTCAAAGGCATGGGTCAGGTCACGGTGACGGACGTTAGATATGGACCCTGTCTATCATCTGGGACTACTTTAGAAACGTTCCGGCAATACATTCGGGACGTTATGCGGTACCTCGTCCTTTGACCTCAAATTTGACCTTGCAGATGACCTTGAACAGATAAATGAAGGTCATATTCGTGATCAGCGTGCCAGAATTGACCTTGGGCCGAGGTTTGGGCCAAATATGGATACGTCGCTAACTTCACGGACGTACTTAGCATCCGGTAGGTATGTTGTCAAGTTTGGGGAGCGTTTGTGAGTGGTGGGTATGGCACCGCCTCATGTGCCTCAATGGAAGAACCGCCACTGCATTTGGGACTACTTTTGGAAGGATCCGGCAATATATTTGGGACGTTATGCGGTACCCGGTCCTTTTACCTCAAATTTGACCTCCAAGGTCAAAGGTCACGGGTCAGGTCACGGTAATGGACGTTAGATATGGACCCTGTTTATTAGGCTGTCCCACTTAAAAAAATAATGCTCTCACCGGCTAATATGCTGTGTCTTTGGACGCTGAATTCGATGAGCTAAACGAAATGTAAAAATTCGAAGTATTTCCGTCGGCCCCCGGCCAAAAAAGATGACGCTTTAATCGAACCATTTCGCATTTGGCAACTGTGTGTGGAACCCCATCAGAAATGCTTATGCTATGCCTATGCCAATGCCTATGCCTATGCCTATGCCTATGCCTATGCCTATGCCTATGCCTATGCCTATGCCTATGCCTATGCCTATGCCTATGCCTATGCCTATGCCTACGCCCCTTGGCTACGTGCCTGATCTCAGATGACATAAAAACGTCCCGAAGGTGGAACAACGAGCACCGTTCAGGGACGCATATTCGCGCGCCATATCCCGATCAGGAACCTCGCGCGTCTCCTGATGGACATGGCACTTGGCAGACTGCCACAGAGTTGAGTTTGCGCTGCTTCATCGCGCCCCGACACAGTTTGAGAGAACATTCAGCTAGCCGGCCCCCCTCCCCCCCCCCCCCCCCCCTGTGGCGCCGGCCCTGCATGGTAGTGATTGGTGATTGGTTCTGTGATTGTTGTCTTTTTGGAGGGTTGTAGTGCGATTGTTCGACAAATTATTGCTATATGTAAAATATGCCACCGGCGGGAGCCGGATAAATACAAAACAAAACTAAGAATACAAATTAGCGCAGGGTCTGAAACGTCTATTGCGAGAAATTCGCTTATTCCTGTGATGCATTCAAAAGTTATCGCCGAACATTACGGTCCCAAGCGGTCTACCGTTCACGTTTCTACAGTAGGTATCCTACCTATATTTTACAATTCAGTTAAATTTCCAGAACCGATGCGATGGTTTTTGCTGGAAAAAACGCGTTCGAAGTCCTATGTGTCATTTTCACAACACAAATCCAAATTGTCGTGCTCTCGTAGTAAGTTTTCGTCAGGTTTCCCGTCAGGCAACTGGCGCCAAACCGCGACGTTCAGTTTCGATCTGGCGGGAACACTCGGCAGCGCCCCCTGGTTGTCATGGCGACCGCCTGGCAGGCGCCGGTTGTTGGCTGGGACCGGGTCGTCCACAGACAAGAGCTGCAGATATGGTCTGCGGGGATCGGAGGCTGATGGGTGCTGGGTCGCAGCCAGGAGATCACGACAGAGTGCTGACCAGGGTGGCCCCTACCACCGCGGACCTCGTCAACATCACGCTCTGAAAGTTAGCCTCGGATTGGCCCCCTCACCTGATGTCATGTGGGCCATCTCGGCAAGAGCGGCGCCACCTTCCGAAAGTTGGTGGTGGTGGGGGGGGGGGGGGGGGCGGAGACACTTTGAAGTCGATTCTTTCCATGCAACGCCCATAGGCGTAATGTTAAATCCGAAAATGTTTAGGGGGACGCGTCCTCCCCCCCCCCCCCCCCCGCCTCCGCCTCCCATGCATATCGGGCATGAAACTGGGTGAGACTGCTTTGAGCTAAAGCTGGTCATTTTCAGACTTAAGATGAGACATTTTATCAGTTGACCTAACCCGATCACCATCAATATGATTCGAAGCGCCTTGATGAGACAAACACGATGGCGTAAAAATTATTGCTTTATCTTTATTGGGTAAAAGGTTATTTGCGAAAAACATTTTTGCACAAGAACCACCTTTTTGACATTCGATGACCTCTGGAGCCTAAACTATTGACTTGAGCTCAAATCTGAGGACACAGAAGCCAATTGCATTGTGCAAGGGCTTTCTACTGCATTTTACCGCTTGCTGCTAACTATCATAGTTCCCGAGATATTTGGGGGTGTTCGAAGCGAAGTCTTGAAAACTTGAAAATCTGACCCTTGATAACCTCTGGTGACCTCGATATTGACCTAATAAAAAAATGAGAGAAATACTTTTGAAAGAGCTTGTCTCGAGCTATCTAACGTCGTTTTCGGCTTGTCTTGTCGCTACGTTGCGTGGTTTTCGAGATCATAGGGGGGGGGGGGCGAAATCCCCTCCCCCTCCAGGGCTTGTAATTAACAGAGGCCCTCCAGGGCGCGTGTTAAGACCATCAACAAGGGACTCATTTCGGGATCTTCACTGATCGCAATATTGCATTCCAATATACGCGCACGGACTATCCCGGTCAGCCCCGCGGACCCCGCTCCGCGCTGGCGCGAGGGGTGTGGGAAGAGAGTGGGATCCGTTTGTCAAGGCGGGAGGGGTGTGGGGAGAGGGCGGGAGCCGTTTGTCAAGGCGGGAGGGTGTGGGGAGAGGGCGGGAGCCGTTTGTCAAGGCGCGTGGGGTGTTTATTAAACAAAAGCAAACTAGATGATGCGTAGCGCGACATCTGCCCCAGGGCTTGCAGAATATTATCCTCCCAGGCTTGCAGAGAAACGCGTACTGGGCGTGCCCGGAGGCGGTGTTACTGAGCATACCCGGAGGCGGTGTTACTGGGCGCACCCGGAGGCGGTGTTACTGGGCGCACCCGGAGGCGGTGTTACTGGGCATACCCGGAGGCGGTGTTACTGGCGACAGTCGCTGATTCAGACGCACAGGTGCGGACACGGGCGGTCACAACATTCCAGCAGTGCCAGGAGCAGTCGCAGGAGAACGTCCTGCCATTTGCGCTCCCTGTGCTGAACTTCGCAGCAGAGGCTTACGCCGATCTGCTGGACTGGGACGCGGAACAAAACGTCGTTTATCGAGAGCCGGACTGGATTGCAGATGTAACCAAAAAGTCATCCAGTTTGCGTTTGTTTAATACACTGTGCCCACCAATGTATTTATCATCTCTTGTTTTGAAGGCGTCTATTTAGCCTGTCCAGGCCGAAATCGTTGATTGAATAGTTAATTTTGGTGGCTATCGCGGGCAAACAACTAGCGCATGCATCTCCCTCCATCACTTTAACGGTATTAAATGAACCCGCAGAGCACACCCATCCGGCCATTAAACCTGGATGGCAGGCTGTTGTGCTGACTATCACCACTGATCAGTGGTGTGAGCAGACATTCGCAAAGGACCAGGCCATTGCCTTGAGGGGTGCCACCCGATCGACAGGGGCGCCACCAATATTGGCGAAAGATAAACGGAGATTCATTCACTTCTTATAATTACTATCAAATTATAAAAAGGAAAGTCAAAAATGTTGCCTTCAAATGCACTTCAAAGGAAGCGCAATTATGGGGCGGAAATGTTTACTCAGACGTCCGGGTTGAGGGTGTTTATTACGGCCCAGGACATCAGGCGTCTTCTATCCTTGACTGCGCGATGGTTCCCTATCACTCCAGACACAATATTCAATGTGGGTACAAAGACGGTAACTTTTCCGGTGGATTAAGGAATCTAAAGCGTCACACCAATAATATACACAAAAGTAAAAGAAGACGATATTGAAAACAGCACATCATTCGGTGCTGGTGGAAAGCGGGAATCTTGGAACAAAGGTGAGTGATAAAATGTGATGGGGGCGGAAGACAGTTGCTGGTTTTGAGGCATGTGGTCCAGCCATTGTTTTCACCTCTGACAGAAGGTGTTGGCATGGTTTCTGAGAGGAAGGGTGTCGTTTAGCTTAGCGCCGTTAGCGCTTAATTGTTAGTTTAGTTCAGTAACGACATGGTATTTTGGTTTATCAACGATAAGACAACGATCGGTGATAGTTCGGGTTTACGGGCACATCGACTATACTGCGGTCTGCTACGACAACGATCATTAATTTACTCGCCGCTGTTTTGTTTTGATTAAAGATAATAGTTCACATTTAACATGGGGTTTTGAAATGAGATAGCAGATTTGCAGAGCAAATCGAAAAACGGGCTGTGTTCAGAGTTCGTCACGGACTGGGCTGACCCTATGGGCCATGGACCGGGCCTGGGCTGGCCCTATGAGCCATGGACCGGGCCTGGGCTGGCCCTATGAGCCATGGACCGGGCCTGGGCTGGCCCTATGGGCCATGGACAGGGACTGGGCTGGCCCTATGAGCCATGGGCCGGGCCTGGGCTGGCCCTATGGGCCATGGACAGGGCCTGGGCTGGCCCTATGAGCCATGGGCCGGGCCTGGGCTGGCCCTATGAGCCATGGACCGGGCCTGGGCTGGCCCTATGATCCATGGACCGGGCCTGGGCTGGCCCTATGAGCCATGGACCGGGCCTGGGCTGGCCCTATGAGCCGTGTACCGGGACTGGGCTGGCCCTATGGGCCATGGACAGGGCCTGGGCTGGCCCTATGAGCCATGGGCCGGGCCTGGGCTGGCCCTATGGGCCATGGGCAGGGCCTGGGCTGGCCCTATGAGCCATGTTCCGGGCCTGGGCTGGCCCTATGAGCCATGGACAGGGCCTGGGCCTGGGCTGGGCCTGGACTGGGCCTGGACTGGGCCTGTGCTGGGCCTGGGCTGGGCCTGGGCTGGGCCTGGGCTGGGCCTGGGCTGGGCCTGGGCTGGGCCTGGGCTGGGCCTGGGCTGGGCCTGGGCTGGGCCTGGGCTGGGCCTGGGCTGGGCCTGGGCTGGGCCTGGGCTGGGCCTGGGCTGGGCCTGGGCTGGGCCTGGGCTGGGCCTGGGCTGGGCCTGGGCTGGGCCTGGGCTGGGCCTGGGCTGGGCCTGGGCTGGGCCTGGGCTGGGCCTGGGCTGGGCCTGGGCTGGGCCTGGGCTGGGCCTGGGCTGGGCCTGGGCTGGGCCTGGGCTGGGCCTGGGCTGGGCCTGGGCTGGGCCTGGGCTGGGCCTGGGCTGGGCCTGGGCTGGGCCTGGGCTGGGCCTGGGCTGGGCCTGGGCTGGGCCTGGGCTGGGCCTGGGCTGGGCCTGGGCTGGGCCTGGGCTGGGTCTGGGCTGGGCCTGGGCTGGGCCTGGGCTGGGCCTGGGCTGGGCCTGGGCTGGGCCTGGGCTGGGCCTGGGCTGGGCCTGGGCTGGGCCTGGGCTGGGCCTGGGCTGGGCCTGGGCTGGGCCTGGGCTGGGCCTGGGCTGGGCCTGGGCTGGGCCTGGGCTGGGCCTGGGCTGGGCCTGGGCTGGGCCTGGGCTGGGCCTGGGCTGGGCCTGGGCTGGGCCTGGGCTGGGCCTGGGCTGGGCCTATGGGCCATGAGCCGGGTCTCGGCTGGGCCATGGGCCGGGCCTGGGCCGGCCCTATGGGTCATGGGCCCGACCTGGGCTGGCCATATTGGCCATGGGCCGGGAATGAGATGGCCCTATGGGAAATGGGCCGGGCTTGGGCTGGCCCTATGGGCCATGGGCCGGGCCTGGGCTGGGCCATGGGCTGGGCCATGGACTGGGCCATGGGCTGGGCCATGGGCTGGGCCATGGGCTGGGCCATGGGCTGGGCCATGGGCTGGGCCATGGGCTGGGCCATGGGCTGGGCCATGGGCTGGGCCATGGGCTGGGCCATGGGCTGGGCCATGGGCTGGGCCATGGGCTGGGCCATGGGCTGGGCCATGGGCTGGGCCATGGGCTGGGCCATGGGCTGGGCCATGGGCTGGGCCATGGGCTGGGCCATGGGCTGGGCCATGGGCTGGGCCATGGGCTGGGCCATGGGCTGGGCCATGGGCTGGGCCATGGGCTGGGCCATGGGCTGGGCCATGGGCTGGGCCATGGGCTGGGCCATGGGCTGGGCCATGGGCTGGGCCATGGGCTGGGCCATGGGCTGGGCCATGGGCTGGGCCATGGGCTGGGCCATGGGCTGGGCCATGGGCTGGGCCATGGGCTGGGCCATGGGCTGGGCCATGGGCTGGGCCATGGGCTGGGCCATGGGCTGGGCCATGGGCTGGGCCATGGGCTGGGCCATGGGCTGGGCCATGGGCTGGGCCATGGGCTGGGCCATGGGCTGGGCCATGGGCTGGGCCATGGGCTGGGTCATGGGCTGGGCCATGGGCTGGACCATGGGCTGGGCCATGGGCTGGGCCATGGGCTGGGCTGGCCCTATGGGCCATGGGCCGGGACTGGGCCGGCCCTATGGGGTCATAGGCCGGAACTGGGCCTGCCCTATGGGTCATGGGCCGGGCCTGGACTGGCCATATGGGCCATGTGCCGGGCCTGGGCTGGCCCCATGGGCCATGGGCCGTGCCTGGGCTGGCACTATGGGCCATGGGCCGGGCCTGGGCTGGACTGGCCCTATGGGCAGACTTGTCAATGATTCAATGTGAATCGACTACTTTTGATTCAATCATTCTTATTTCAAATGAATGACTCATGAATCGATTCACCTCATGCGCAAACCTGTTGTGAGTCACTGATTGAATCATTCATACAGAGAAAATAGGCTGATTGAATCATTCATTGCTCAAAGAATCATTCTTTTTGGTCGAACAGCATAAACTGTCCACAAAATATGCCAGCGGCCCAGTATTCATCTGTGCTCTGTGGACAAACCAGGCACTTAAAGGAAATAGTTCACCTTCGGATTTTTTCTTCTTCAGATTACGATTTTATTATATTTTTTTAATACAGTTTCTTTTTTCTTTTTAAAAATGGTCCTACATCGCGCCAACTCAGGACAGAAGGTTGTAAATTATTGATTTTATGGTGTGCGTTATTGGTCTGCGCATGCTCCATGGCAGTGCTGGCACTTTCAGACGGTACGGTACATCATATATGCGCCGTATTCCTTCGCCAAAAGTCAAATATCTTCGGCTGGAGTCTTTTCAGCCAAGGAAAGTTCCAGATAAGGATTTCTCAACACGGGCTACAAAACTGCTATTTTAGTTCAAACCCCATGTTGAAGGTGAACTATTTCCTTTAATGGCCAATTATATGAGCTCTGTGTACTGAGCTGTAGCCTGTAATTCATCTATGCGTAAAGAAAGCGAGGCTTTGTGTCCAACTCCAGTGGGCACAAAGCCACTGTTCAATCAGCCCTAACTAGGTGAATACCTTGGAACTGGTAGGGTTAGGGGTAGGTACCTAAATACTTAGAAAAGGTAACTAACTCATACTTTGGTTCATAAATCACACAGTACACGCACACCTTTTTCACACGAAAAATTATCAAAAGGTAGCCACCTTTTCCTAATTTCTAGGCTATACCATATCAAAAACTAAATCATAAACACACATTTGCATGACCTCCGCATGTCCCAAATATCACTGTCGCATCGGCGCCGCTTTATTCCACATCATGCTTTATAAAAAATAATACCTAATGCAAAATCAAAATAAATGTTCTATTCGCTTAAAAAAGTGAAACGTAAAGTCATTAATGCTTTTGGAACTTGGAATTTGCAATTATAATAAATATTATAAATATCATTTTATAATCAAAATAAACAACACGCGTGTCCAATTGGCTCACATTCACATTCGGAAATGCATTCGCGGACTATTTGGATTGGCTTCAAAATTGGTACACAAATAGATCACGACCTAGTGATCATTCTGGTAAAATCTTAGAGTCGCTCATTTCAAATCAAGGAGTTGGAGCAGGTCATATGTTTAAGGTCAAACAGCAGACTATTCTGATGTGCATGAAAAGTGGCACACAGGTAGAACATGACCTCCCTATCACGCTCATAAAATCTTAGAGTCGCACATTCAAAATCAAAGGAGTTAGACAAATGAGTCGACACTTCCCTTTAATGTCGAGTGATTGAATCAAGATTGAATCATTCATTATGGTAATGTTGAGTGATTGAATCATGATTGAATCATTCATTATGGTAATGTTGAGTGATTGAGTCATGATTGAATCATTCATTATGGTAATGTTGAGTGATTGAATCATGATTGAATCATTCATTATGGTCCGTGAATCACTGTGAATCGACTCATGACAAATATGAATCATTGACAAGTCTGCCTATGGGCCATGTGCTGGGCCTGGGCTGGCCCTATGGGCCATGGGCCGGACCTGGGCTGGACCTGGGCCAGGCCTCAACTTTACGGAAATTACCCCGGGCTCTGGAGGGGCCTGGGCTGAGAATGTTGAAGCTCAGGTCTGTAGCCTATTTCACAAACCAAAAAGTTTGTAATTACAAAGAATTTCTTTGTAATTACAAATAATTTTTACACATGTTTGTAGTTTGGATTTCACAAAAACCCAGGGCAGTACATCTCAATTTACTATTTACAAACTACTTTACAAAGATATTGTTTGTAAAAATGTTTGCAATTGCACACGTTCTATTTCTCAAAGGTTGACGGAAGTGAGGAAATGTTTGCAATTACAAACTTGTAATTCCAGTGGGTCAGGGGTTCTGAATTTCAGAAACTGCATTGACAGTTGACATTGTTTGACTGTTCAGGTTATTTTCTTGGTGAGGTTGTTACGTTGCCGAGGTTGTTAGGGTAATGGTTTAGTTATGCATAGGTATAGCTGCCCAAAACAATGTATTTTTCCGAGAGATTCGAACAGAGATCTCCAGCTTTGAAGTCCAGTCACAGTGCAGGCACCTTACCGATTGCGCTGTGAAGGGCGCCTCCGCGCGGAGAAACCGCATGGCGATAGAATTGCAGCGGTCAACGATGTCTTGTGCAATGTACAGTGAACCTTCACCCTTTACGAAGTAAGAAATCGGCTAGGTTAGGTGAAAAAATGGTCGAGAAATTCAACGATCTGTCTTTTAAGAGTAGTTCTGTTGTTATGATCCGCCACCTGGTGAATGGTCAAATTCTGTTTACTCTAACTGCTTACCAAGATGTATTTTTACGATCAGAGTTTGCATTCCGATGAAATGTTAATTAAAAGATTATTCTCCCTATAACTAATTTTATATTGAATAAAAAAATAAACCACAATGTAAATATTTGTTAAATTAATTTGTTAACAATCAAATAATTTGTCATTAGCATCAAGTTTTAATACAAACGTTCTTGATTTCAAGCTTTCTGCTGTACTAACATTTGTGTTTAC
>JAXIVJ010012723.1:0-39441 GCA_036785665.1 Chirona hameri | reverse complement strand
GATGATATACGATACAATACATATTTTTGGTTAGATATAGATTTATCCTAATTTTTCGTAATGTGGTGGATTGTGAACAAGTACTTTGTGTCGGTATTTTTAACAAATATCTCCATGTAAACAGCTTAGTTCTCACGTTGTCCGCAGCGTGGCGCTAGCGTCGCTCTACGAGCAAATGTCCGCGTCCGGCGCGTAACGATCTATGCCTCCCGATATTGCATTGCACTTGCCCATCGCACACCGACTCTGCGTCAGACTGGTTATTGATTCAAAAAATTTGGGACGATTCAATCATGATTCATTTTGGAATCTGAATGATCCAATCACCGTTCCATTCACGAATATAATTTTATAGTAGTATATGAGTATATGAGGTTAATTTATGTAAAATCAATAAAAATGGAAACATGCATATATATGATCATTAAAACATTGTTACAGCAATAGTATTTAAGTATAAATGAATGTAGCCACTTGGACTGCATGTATTTGCACAATTTACCAGTGTACTAGAATCGTTAAATCTTTTGATTCAATCAGCCTGGATCTGACGCGGGTTTTGATTCAATCACGATTCATGAATCAAAAGATCTGGTGGTGAATCAATTATGTTTTGATTCAATTATTTTTGATTGAACGATTCCAATCGATTCAATCAGTGTCGAATCAATAACCAGTCTGCAGTCTGCGCCATGCATTTATCATTCACAACCTCAATCTTAAACTAGACTGTGAACAAATCCACACTAAGATTTGCATGTTTTGAGATCATGTTTTTTCCTATAGAAATATGAAGGCCTAGAAACAGTGAGCAGTTGATATAAAATCGAGTTTGCGAAGACCTGCAATGTCCGAAGACTAAGTTGTCATAACAGCATTTGGTCGGAAACCCACTGGTGTTTTTCCCACCCCGGTCCCCTGGGAATATCTGCCGAGGGAGTTTCATTGAAAATACCCCGAACTTCAACGACAAATACGTTGATGCTTTAGATTATATTTCTTGAATTTCAAGAGCATCCAACTACCCTACTCTGCGAATAAGACTCAAGCAGGCAGCAAATCGCTGCGCGGCCCTGAGCCGTATATGCGTCGCGACTCGCGTTATCAGCGCGCCGGAGATGACGTCACTATGACGTCACCTATGGCCGCCGCTGGCCAGCATCGCCAGAGTCCAGACTTGGGAAATACGCCACCGTGGGCGTGGGTTAATGGTGTTGCCTGGCGGAACATGCCCTCAGCTGCTCCCTGATAACGTCTGCACCCGCTGCGCATGGGAGAAGGACGATGCTCTTCCACAGAGAACGACTTGGGCGATGTGGTGATATAAAAGAAGGCGGAAAGTAGTCATTGCTGAAAACAGCAAACGACTGCCCCCAGCTACGTCCCAGGATTCCACATTCATTCACGGTGTTAGTAAGGGGGATATCAGTCACACAGGGCGGATGACAAAGTCTGTTTAATTTGCAAGCGTTTCTTGCTGGACGCTGTTGCTTCGTGGACTCCACTCAGCTAAGCGTAGCTTGTTGCTGAGTAGGGATCCTGAAGCCAGCGCCATTGAATGGGTATATACCTATTACCAACTGGCAACTTAAATGAAACTCATGAGAACTCATGAAAGCAAACGCATTTGACTAACTTGTAGGACTATGTATATGTATATATCGTATGATAGGTGCTATACATTATGTATGCATTACTTGTATAGCGATATATATATATATATATATATATATATATATATATATATATATATATATATATATATATATATATATATATATATATATACTTGTATATAAGTTGTATTTGTATATACTGTTACTTAGTTCTGCAAATTTGTATTATTGTTTATTTATCATGTTGCATACATTACAAACTTTATAACCTCATTCTTCTGCAAGTTTGAAGATGACTTTACATACAGTTAACATTTAGCACTGCTATGGCTATTCTTGTATTTATGCTCATTAACATACATGAGCAAACTACAAGGGAAAGTGATATTATAAGTTCGTGAGGCAAGCAGGAAAGGGTTATTCATATTCACAGATCATGTGATTGTTATCGATTTCTTTCATTTGTTTTTTGGTATATGGTATCGAGTTTATATGGGGGAATCTGGGGGTAACAAATGAATTCCATAAACGTGGTCCTATCCATGCTATGGTACGTGTCCGGTATAATTTGCGAGTGAATATTTCTTCAAAATGTCGTGCTACTCTTGAAGCTCTGTGATTGGTCTGAGTAAATTAGAAAAGTGAGGCTATGACTGGTGGGGCACTTCCAGTTGCAACATTATAAAGCACGACCATAGCTTGCTGTCTGGCAATGACCTCTACTTTGAGAATTTTGAGCTTTAAATATATTGGTTTGTGTGGGCTAGTCTTAGTTGATTATCAACAATCCTGACTATCTTGTTCACAATCCTGACTATCTTGTTCTGCGGTATAAGCAATTTGTTAAGGATTGCCATTGTTAAGACATTGCCACCGATGTCAGTGCATAAAAGGCGTGTTGGTATCACCCAATGAAGATTTCCGGGTGATGAGGGGAAAATTATTTCAGTACAACTAGCCACTGACATTTATTTTACTAACATATTCTTCCGAATTACGCTAAAGTGCTGCGCATGGGTTGAAACCGAAATACATCATTATTCGTTTTAAATTTCAAAAAAATATAGGTATTGTTCTGTCCTCCCTGATACCGAACTTCTTTTATCCCTGATACATGGCTTACCGATAGACAGGATCGATCCATCCCGGAAGTTTATTGGCTTATCACACAGGGATGGGAATGGAATGATAATGTTGGATTTGGAACGTCCGCACTCAGATTTAAAAAAAATACTCCCTCTCTAATTAACTCTCGTACTCCTCAAAACACTCATAACCAAAACTCTCCTCATTAAACTCTAAACTCTTGTGTAGTAGTATGCTTAACTCTCCCCTACCTTTCTTTAAACCCTCTATAATTCCCTTCAACGTCCTATTACTCCCCTCTTAAGGCTGGCTATGATTCTTCATTACACCTTCCAGAATTATCCAACCCTGTATTACTCCTCTACAAAACTCCACTTAACTCTGTATTACTCCGACACAAGACTCCACCTTACTCTTCATTGCTCCCCTACAAAACTCCATTTATTGCTTCATTACTCCCATACAAAACTCCTTCAAACTCTTCATTAATCCCTTCTTGTGTAGCCTCCTGCATTTGTTTACACTCCTTTAACATTCACATTTTGGACAAGCAAAACATTCACATCAAGTAACCAGAACAGCTTATATTTTCACTGAGTTCATGAACAACGTAAACACTGGCAGTTACTTTCTAATTGTCTAAAAACTGCAATAAAACTAAAAAAACGCCATCTTCGAAAAACAACCACAGTTATTCAGTCATTGTGAAATCACCGGTGAAAAAAACACCTTCGGTTCGTTACAAGAGTACAGTCAGAAAGTACAATGCGCCTGGGCCTTGGGTTCATCCAGTGGGGAACACTGCTAAAAAGAAGGCAAAAACGGATGAACGATGTACTTAAAGGAAATAGTTCGCCTTCGGGAAATTTATCAGAATACGATTTTTAATATATTTGTAATACAGTTTCTTTTTTTTCTTTCAAAAATGGTCCTACATCGCGCCAATTCAGGACAGAAGGTCGTAAATTATTAATTGCATGGTGTGCGTTATTGGTATGTGCATGCTCCATGCAGTGCTGGCACTTTCAGACGGTACGGTATATCAAATATGCGCCGCATTCCTTCGCTAAAAAGTCAAATATCTTCGGCTGGAGAGTCTTTCAGCAAGAAAAGTTGCAGATAGGAATTTCTCAACACGGGCTACAAAACTGCTATTTCAGTTCAAAACCCCATGTTGAAGGTGAACTATTTCCTTTAAAGAAATAGTTCACCTTCGGAAATTTTTCAGAACGCGATTTTTATTAGATTTTTTAATACAATTTTCAAATATCTTCGGCTGGAGAGTCTTTTCAGCCAAGACAACTTGCAGATAGGGATTTCTCAACACTGCCTACAAAACTGCTATTTCAGTTCAAAACCCCCATATTGAATGTGAACTATTTCCTTTAACGTGGTACTATTAAACGACGTTTACTACACTAAGTTAACAAACACCGTTACGACTAAACGTGTTCTCACGCGATCTACAGTGCCTCTAGCATGGTCTCCACGTCTTTCTTGACTGCAGGGTTAGGCTGCTTCTCGTCTTACCTACCGAATACTTTTGTCCGCAGAACCCAGTTGAGATTCTTGTTTTTTGCCTGTGGTCTTCATATCAAATATATAGAACAAACAAGCACCACAGCAGTAGGCCATCCTCCTTCTCTACGTCTCTGACGCAAACCACTGCTTCGGCGGCGACTGCGATGCGCCCGTCCTCGTCCTCCAGAAGGACTGGCATAGCGCAGCGATCATCCTCGCCTCGTCCCGCAGCAGGTGTGACTCATTTAGCACGCGGAGCAGGCATCGACTACCGATCCTGCCCGGTACCAGAAATCTAAGGTAAGCTAATTTCACCAGAAAGATATTCAACATTTTGTACCCACAAAACTCCTTGCGTTTTTCATCGTTTCGGCTGACGCAGACGCAGAAAGTCGCTGCAGATGCGCGAAAAGTTGTAGCGATATCGCGGCCTCCGCCGGCAAATAGCCCAGTGTGCGGCCGCCTTTACATTTACATATGTATACATTACTAGCATATGTACTATTGAGCGCTGACCTGTCACCGCCATGGCGTTTTACTATCTGAAGCTAATGTATATGACAAACTACATTAATTTCAATACTTTTCATTCTACCGAGATGTGCAACAGGAAAAGGGGTTACCCGAGGCTTAGATCACATCACGGTCTGGTTCCAATATTAAAATTTCGTTTTCCACGACCAAAATTTTACTTTTCATGCCGCTTTGCGGCGCCACATCGGTCGCCATCGTCATCGTCTTCGGTTCGTCGTAACGCTGAATTGAGTGAAGTGAATAGCATTTTAGCTTCTTATCCTCTACATGGCCCACCTCCTATATTTCTGGTTTGATCAGGCAAACCCGTAAAAACTTCGCGCAGCTTCGCGGCGCTCAATAACAAATACCTACTACCAGTAAGGCGCCGTAATTGGCGATCAACGAGCGAGCGAAACAAATGTATGGGCAATTTCAACTCGATCGGGCAAGTAGTTTCTGAGATGCAAAAAAAAGGTGCGCACGTGCGCACGTGCAGAGGCACCCACCTTTGACTTGTGGGAAAGTGGGGCTGAGAGATCCCTAACCACACACAAATTTGAACACAATCGGCTCAGCCGTTCCAGAGATATAGAATAGGGGTGTGCACGTGCGCACGTGCAGTCACCCCACCCCTCAGTTGTGTGAAAGTGGCAGCTGAGGGTCCCTAACCACACACGAAATTTGCACATAATCTGCCCTCGGCCGTTGCGGAGTTATTGCCGAGAAAATACTTTTCAACACCCCTCACGCGACACGCGCCACGCGCAGTGGTAGTCCACCCACATGAGCCGGCCCTGGTTCTCAAACAGGGTAGGTTAGATGGGGCTGCTCAGCAAGAAGTCCGCTTGTCAATCGGACGTGCGGTTGTAGAGATATGAGCTTCTCAAAAGCGTCGCCACGGGCCGGGCCGGGCCGCTCATAATCAGATTTTTCCCATACACCACGGAAGGACAAGCGAGCGCGAACCATGAAATCAACATTAAAGGGACTGTCCCACCTTCCCAAAAGTTGTCAAATGTACGCAGCTTGTGGTGCACAATATGAAGTAATTGCTGCCGAACACGATTATGACATTTGTTTCTCGCAAACAGTGCTCAATTTAATAAAAGTTAAGTTTTAATATTTGGGTTGATGAAGTCATATTGAGCTCTAAAGAGCTACACAGAAATCCTTTACGCTGCCAAAGTATGGGCACAATTATTTCGAGACAATTCTGGCGCTTTGAATACACAACAAACCAACTAACAAACCATTGAAACGTAACAAATGTCTACAAGGTTCACCTTAAAACAAGTCGACTATCATTACCAGTGTTATCCAAATGTTAAGGTCATGTTTTTTAGTTTATTAATTATATCAAATATGTTCCTCGCACAAGCACTAAACTCTATAAAGTATCATTACCAGTTGGGTAAAGAGAGACGACGCTGTCGGTTTAGAGGCCCTATTCAAATACACATGGACCTTATTTTTTACAGATGTCAAAATGAAACTCTAATATCTTTTTGATTTGATCATTGTGGTTGTTTTAACTGCTACCATACTTAATTTCAATGCCAAGCGATACAAATGGCTATCTCAACTCAAATATAATGTTAAGGTGGGATAGTCCCTTTAAACATGCTGCAAAGGCTTAAATACACACATTCAAAATGGGGGACATTGTTTTCGTCATTTCAGCCCCCCCCCACCACCCCCACTCAAAAATTATCGGCGATGCCCTGATCAGTGCGAACTGTGGTATTCACTGTGTGATTGAATTACACTGCATCCCTCTAGTGCAAAAATCCGTAGTTTTGAAGAAAAAATCAGATGGAAGCAATCGATGCGATACCATTTCCATATGGTAATTTGACGCAGTCGCTGGTTTTCTGAATCGGACACCACCACCTCTGATGTAAAATGTGTGGTCGTCTCGCTCGCCTGTTAGAGATAAGAATGGATTGATTTCGCTTGATTACAACAACTGTGATGTGAAGTGGAAGCAAGTTTGATATAAAATATCGTTCAGTACAGGGACCTAACCAAGGCGGGGGGGCAGCCCCCCCCCCCCCCCTGAGCAAACCAATTTACACTAGATGAAATGCGATTCTGTTGACGACTCGACCCTCCCGCCCCCCCCCCCACACTCAGTCAGCAACATCTCGCTGACGGCTGCCGGCCCGCTAACCCCCCCCCCCCCTATCAACAACTTTTTGGAAATACGTCTCTCACTTGATTTTCCCCCCTCCCCCCAAAAGGTCAACAATTAGTAATTTGTCATGTTGCCCCCCCCTCCCCCTATCAGCCGTCTGCGGCCGCCAGTGGCAGGTCGTGGAACGAATGGCACGCAAGAAGTGCAACAACTGCCCACCTGAATTGGAGCCGGCCACAGTTACCGAGCCCGCGATCGCTGCAGCACGCTGACGCTGCTCCATTACTCGGTCGGTGTCGCTCTCACCGCTGGCGACTGTCTCGGAGCCGGCCACAGTTACCGAGCCGCGATCGCTGCAGCACGCTGACGCTGCTCCATTACTCGGTCGGTGTCGCTCTCACCGCTGGCGACTGTCCTCGGAACCTGCCACAGTTACCGAGCCGCGATCGCTGCAGCACGCTGACGCTGCTCCATTACTCGGTCGGTGCTCGCTCTCACCGCTGGCGACTGTCTCGGAACCTGCCACAGTTACCGAGCCGCGATCGCTGCAGCACAGCTGACGCTGCTCTCCATTACTCGGTCGGTGTCGCTCTCACCGCTGGCGACTGTCTCGGAGCCGGCCACAGTTACCGAGCCGCGATCGCTGCAGCACGCTGACGCCGCTCCATTACTCGGTCGGTGTCGCTCTCACCGCTGGCGACTGTCTCGGAGCCGGCCACAGTTACCGAGCCGCGATCGCTGCAGCACGCTGACGCTGCTCCATTACTCCGGTCGGTGTCGCTCTCACCGCTGGCGACTGTCTCGGAGCCGGCCACAGTTACCGAGCCGCGATCGCTGCAGCACGCTGACGCCGCTCCATTACTCGGTCGGTGTCGCTCTCACCGTTGGCTCTCACCGTTCTCGGAGCCGGCGTGACCTGTCGCAGCGGCGCCTAATCGGGAGTGGTACCGCCGCCGGAGTCCCGGAGTCGCCGACACACGCCGACAGCCGGGACTGACAGCACGGACCCCATGGAGTGCCTCTCGGCCGTGCGCCGCTAACGAGCCTCGCCGCGCCGTACCGGCCGCTTTATTTCGTCAGGTCGTCAGGTCGTCAGGTCTGCCAGGTTGCAAATGTCTCGCTGTGGGAGGACGCTGTTGGGATGGTTGGCGGGTACGAGCTGTGTTACGGACGTAGCGTGCCGCGGTCGACACCGTCGCTCGGTGACAACCGTTATAATTGGCTGGTGCCGAGGTTTGTGGAATCCTGTCGGCGACGTATGCTGCAAGGCGAGACATTACCTTCCTTGGCCAGGTAAAGGGCATGGTATTGATCCGCGGTCAGACTGGTACATGTCGGGGAGACATGCTGGGAAAATCGTCATACTTTACGTCATATATATTCGGCGGTGGCCCGTCTTATTCTGTGTTCAGGAAGTTTTGGCAAATACCGTCGATACGTTAACCCGCCATTGGCTGGGGGGGGGGGGGGGGAGTCTTAAACGCCCCCTGGTTATCTTCCGAACCGAATCAATGATCGCAGCGAGACGTGCAAGGCGGCATTCGAAATCTCTCAATGAAACAAATCTATAGCTTACTCGAAAGTTTCAAATTGAGGTTACATGTCAGGTCACGATCAGGTCAAAGGTCAAAATCGAGGTATTTGAGTGTATGGGCCATACTTTCCTTCCAAAGCGTTCGATTGCGACGATGATCACCCATAGTGCTCTCAACGGTATAATAAACATCCCGCATGAGCTATAAAGTAAGATTCTATAAAGTAAGATTGTTGTTGTGTCTGCTGCTGCTGCCGGCACCTCTGCACACACTGGACGATCGGTGATGATTGTATCTACCCTCGCTCGGTGTAGACACAGGACGCCTCGGTGGGCGCGGTCACGGCCCGCGGCGGTGATAGGTCACCGCCGGGGTCAGAGGGGTGTACGGCGGGCCTGCATGCCGGCCAGGACTGCCCCGGCCCACCGGGCGCACAGCATACATAACACAATTGTTTGGCAAAGGTCAAGGTCAAGGTCAGGTCACAAAAGGTCATGCAAAGTCATGCAACATGTGTTTATGGGTTATGTCTACACATATAATTCGATAGTGATAGTGATTTTACCAGCTGACTTCGTTTGCATGAAGTTAGTGTCAAGCTCAGGTCACTCAGGCTACAAGGTCAAAATGATAATTTGAAAATATAAATAAAAAACGCATGCTGCTGGACCAATTTTGCTTCCGAAATGCAGCAGTCAAATGCATTTGTTCGTAGCTGGTCACTAAAAACAAAACAAAAACAAATGCAACAATATAAATACGTCATGAGTTACCCATACTTTAGAAGCCATAAGTCAGTCATGGTGATATTGCTTTGAAATTTGGTTTGGGAATTTCTCATATATGTGGTTCTCTGACATACCTATACTCCGGTTTATTAATATCTTTGGAAAGTTTGATTTTGTGGGTATTTTTCACAAAATATATTTTGTTGAATTTTTTGGGGGTCAAAAACCAAAATGTTCACAAATCCGAGATGGCCATTTTGTAGCCTTTGCTATTTGCTATCTTTTGACGTTTTGTATTACATTTTGCTCAAAATATGGCATTTGTACGGTCTGTTAAAGTTTAACTGATTTTGTGTCAAACTCGTGTGTAGTGACGTAACTAAATTCGCTATATCTCGAAAAACAAATCGGCGAAATTGCTTTACTTTTGCACAAACAAAAAAAAAGAGTAAAATTGATGTATAAGAAGGTCACGAAGTTTCACGTTGATAGCGCTATTGGTTTTTGAGCTATTTCGAAAGTTCATCAGGGGAAAGGGGAGGGCGTTAATTAACCCTCGCCCGGGTAGGACAAAATCACTACGTGTTCGGGTAGGGGGGGGGGGGGTACGACCACCCCCCCCCCCCTTAGCGTTTCGACCCTAATTGAGCTTCGATTCAAAGACGAGCGTGTTGCTTGCGACGAGAGAAAGCCGATGATATCCGATTTTAATGTGTTTGGTCATTAGGTGACCTCTGAGGTCATGTCAATGACCAAAATGTTATCAAAATTGTAAATGCATATAAATTGACTTTTATCGAGATAGAATCGTGAATGAGCATATCATAATGCTTTATGGGTGCCAAATTCGTAATCAGCGTCACAAAATGTCCTAAAAACTGCCAAATTCCAAAAAGGTCATGTCAGGTCATCTGAGGTCAGTGACCTCGGTTGATCTGTGAAAGCGCATGACCCCAGTGTAAAATATAAGTATGTAAAATGGATCCCAAATTTGAAATCGGCGTCACAAAATGTCCTAGAAACCGCCAGAAGCCCAAAAAAGCCATCTGAGCTCATCGGAGGTCAATGACCTCAGTTGAACTGAAAAGGTCAATCGAGGTCACAATCTCAGTGGAAACCACAACTTTCACCTGGAAACACCTGTGCATATGCTCCTGAGCAACAAACACTCGGAAACTGCACAAGTTACAAGCATCGATACTGCGGGACGCCAGTTGCGCCTGGCATGACCTTGAGAAACAGGTCATAGGTCACGGGTCATGTGGGTTAGAAATTCAAAACTTGCAGAGCATGTTGAAAATTTTCAAAAGTAGGGTACTGAAAGCAATCGGTTGGAAATTACGCGAGGTATTCCAGAAAAACCGAGGGGGTGTCATCCACCCCCCCCCCCTGCCCGCACGAGGGTTAAACTCTCCCCCCCCCCCCCCAGTCAATGGCGGGGTAATGTGCAATGCGTGATGTGCATCGTTTCGCGGGAGTGAGCGCTGATGTACTTGCTGATGTGATTTCTCAGAGCACACTCAGCATCTGACTGTTTTTGTTTCCTGTAAAAACGTTATGTTTAGATCCAGATTCTGAGCATCGATAAACAACCCATATTTTATATTTATACCCATATTTTAACCTCAATTTCTAACCATGTCAAGTCTTCTTCAAGAATTGAACTAGAAAGCTCCTTTATTTTCTTCATATTATTATGTGATTAGTTATATTGTCCAAACTTCATTGATACCTGTACTACAAACTTATTATATACTATAACTTTACTAACACCGTGAATGAATGTAGAATCCTGGGACGTAGCTGGGGGCAGCCATTTGCTGTTTTCAGCAATGACTACATTCCGCCTTCTTTTATATCACCACATCTAACACCCAGACTACCTCTCCTCATATGTTTTATATGTTTGTTGTCATTTCTTAACTGAGAGTGCCGCGACATTTTCTCTTTTGTTCTCTGGTGTTAATGAAAGGTGTCGTGCGTCGTTGGGGTCGAGGGTGGGGGCACTCCTGGTCACTTATTAATGGGTGGCGCCGCGGTGTATAAAACATGGCTTTGAAATCACCATGACAAAATATGTTTCCCATATCTTGGTAAACTGTTTTGCAATGTATATCTTCGGCCCAGGAGTGGTCAAAATGCTTTGAGTGGCGCCGACCAAAAATGGCATATAAAAAAATGACTCCAGCTGAACTGTGGTCATTTTTGGCTGTATCCCCGGCCAAGCTGATGCAGCACGATTGGCGCATGGAGTCTGTCACTAGCGCCACCTACCGCCACGGGTTACGACACTAGTAATATTGGCAATATTATAAAAACACATGTACTTGACTTCATCAATTCCCAATTACTTGCTTCATCAGAATATGATGTTACCTATGCCAATTATTACCTGTATTTTCCTCCACAGACTGCTCATGCCATTACTAGAGGTCTATAAATGGCGAGATGTGTCGCTCACAGTGGCGGTCGCAGGGGGGGGGGGGGGCATCCGGGCCATGCCCCCCCCCCCCAAGACACATAAGGGGGGGGGGGGCAACATATCTTTTGGCCCCCCAAAGCTAAGGCCATAGACGGAGGGCCCTCCCAGGCCGACAAAGGGCTCTCTCAGTCCGACAGAGGGCCCTCTCAGGCCGACAGAGGGCCCTCTCAGACCGACAGAGGACACTCTCAGGCCGACAAAGGGCTCTCTCACGTCGACGGAGGGCCCTCCCAGGTCGACGGAGGGCCCTCTCAGGTCGATGGAGAAATGTCACCTGTTGACACCTGTACATATCCTCCTGAGCAGCTAACACTCGGAAACTGCACAAGTTACAAGCACCGATACTATGGGACGCCAGTTGCGCCTGGCATGACCTTGAGAAACGGGTCATAGGTCACGGGTCATGGGGGATAGAACTTAACAAAAGTTGAGGGTATGTGTCAAATTGTTCAAACGTAGGGTACTGAAAGTTTCATTGCAATCTGTTGATAAATACGAGAGTTATTTTCGAGAAAAAACTTTGATGCGACACTCACTGCGACACTCGCCTTCGCTACAAGCTTGCTACCACTCGCTGTAACGTAAGTCCGCTACCGGCCCGCTACCGGGCTGGCCTGTCGCGCGGTTTCCCTCATTCTAAATGCCACCGGCCAGCGTAAAACACGACATAAGTCAGTCAAAAATGCCTGACTTGATATTGCTTTCAAATTCGGTTTGGGTATCGTCCATACTTGGTTCTCCAATATATCTTCCGGTTTTTGAATATATTTGAGGGAGAACAAAATTGTGAGAGAAAAAAAAATTAACACAAAAAATAATCACATTTTTTTCTTCTTAAATATATTCAAAAACCGGAATATGTATTGGAGAACCAGGTATGGACGATGCCCAAACCAAATTTCAAAGAAATATCTACATTTTTGACTGACTTATGTTCAGTTTTACGCTACCCGGTGACAATTATAATGCGGGAAGCCGAAATACGCATACCGGCAGCAAAGAACCGATCGCCCCAAAGAAACGCGGCTGCTATTAATGATTATGACAATAATGGTGTTTACATAGCAGTTAGAAATTAGTGGAGGATTAGTGGAGGATTGTCTACTATTTGGTAGGGTGCTTTTTTAGTGGAAATCACTAGAATACAAACAATAATCGATGCCAATTGGTCTTCCGGATGGGTTTAGTGCATAAAAGTTGGTAAATATGCGATAAATTTGTTTTAAACACCTTAATCGTCATTTTGAGGTTCCCTTCATTTTATTATTATGACCGCCCTTTCCCTTTGTTAGTAGCCATATATGGCAGCCTACAGCCATTTGAGATGGCCGCACTGTGCCATATCTGTGATCCTCTATATCGATTTGCGCTGTGTGTGGGAGGAAAAGGCGGTGATGCGACTCTGTGATGCACGACCGGCCGGCTAGCACTATCAACTGGAGTTGTTGCAGCAGTTGGCCGCCAGGGACCGCTAGTGAGCCAGGGTGTGATGACGTCGCAAGCAAATGGTAACAGTTAAATATTTAACGCTAAATGTGTATTTATTTATTTGTTTATAAATAAATCAATATTTAGCAGTACTATTTGCTTGCGACGTCATAACACCCTGGCTCATTAGCGGTCCCTGGCGGCCAACTTCTGCAACAACTCCAGTTGATAGCACTTCTCCAGCCGACCGGCACTTCTCGGCCAAGGCCCTGGATACTCTTCTCGGCGAGTTTTCTGTGACCCGTGCTCGGCCTAGGTTTCCCGTAAGTGTTTGAATGTTGTATATCAGTATATGAGTATATACAGAGTTGCTGTTATTTTGGTATATCTTTTATGTGCATTTCATACATTAACTACTGCAGCTAACTTCAGTTAAAACCGGGATTTGGAGCTGTCAGCCTTCCAAAAAATGGCGCATACGTTGAAGTTTAGTTCAAAACAATAGTTATGGAGGTAGAGCGAGACAAATTCGCAGTAGGTATTATTTTTAACTTAAAAGAGTTGTTCTCATGTCGAAAATAACATGTTTTTCACAGTGTATTCGGACGCAATGCAATATAATACTCGCACGATTCAATCAATTGACGCACCTGCGCCATAGTTGTGATTAAATGAGGCGAAGGGAAACTTTAACTTCCCTTTATTAGTAGCCGAACCTCTATATGATGGATGGCTGTGATGAACATTGTGCAGATAAAAATCAGATGGAAAAAGTAGCCTTTGCTCATGTTATTGTAATTAAAAAGAAGATGAATTAGTTAACCTATATTACGCCTTGCGGCTTCTTCAGGGCTAAAACAGATCAGAACAAGCAAACAACAGTATTTTCAAATTTAAAGATACAAGACTCATGACCTGCAGATATGCGAACACCTCCGTTCTGAGTAAAACAGAAAGAACAAGAAAAACAAAACGAAAAACAAACCTATGCATACATCATAAGATATATATATATATATATATATATATATATATATATATATATATATATATATATATATATATATATATATATATATATATATATATATATATATATATATATATATATATATATATATATATATATATATATATATATATATATATATATATATATATATATATATATATATATATATATATATATATATATATATATATATATATATATATATATATATATATATATATATATATATATATATATATATATATATATATATATATATATATATATATATATATATATATATATATATATATATATATATATATATATATATATATATATATATATATATATATATATATATATATATATATATATATATATATATATATATATATATATATATATATATATATATATATATATATATATATATATATATATATATATATATATATATATATATATATATATATATATATATATATATATATATATATATATATATATATATATATATATATATATATATATATATATATATATATATATATATATATATATATATATATATATATATATATATATATATATATATATATATATATATATATATATATATATATATATATATATATATATATATATATATATATATATATATATATATATATATATATATATATATATATATATATATATATATATATATATATATATATATATATATATATATATATATATATATATATATCTATATCTATATCTATATCTATATCTATCTCTCTATCTCTCTATCTCTCTATCTCTCTATCTCTCTATCTCTCTATCTCTCTATCTCTCTATCTCTCTATCTCTCTATCTCTCTATCTCTCTATCTCTCTATCTCTCTATCTCTCTATCTCTCTATCTCTCTATCTCTCTATCTCTCTATCTCTCTATCTCTCTATCTCTCTATCTCTCTATCTCTCTATCTCTCTATCTCTCTATCTCTCTATCTCTCTATCTCTCTATCTCTCTATCTCTCTATCTCTCTATCTCTCTATCTCTCTATCTCTCTATCTCTCTATCTCTCTATCTCTCTATCTCTCTATCTCTCTATCTCTCTATCTCTCTATCTCTCTATCTCTCTATCTCTCTATCTCTCTATCTCTCTATCTCTCTATCTCTCTATCTCTCTATCTCTCTATCTCTCTATCTCTCTATCTCTCTATCTCTCTATCTCTCTATCTCTCTATCTCTCTATCTCTCTATCTCTCTATCTCTCTATCTCTCTATCTCTCTATCTCTCTATCTCTCTATCTCTCTATCTCTCTATCTCTCTATCTCTCTATCTCTCTATCTCTCTATCTCTCTATCTCTCTATCTCTCTATCTCTCTATCTCTCTATCTCTCTATCTCTCTATCTCTCTATCTCTCTATCTCTCTATCTCTCTATCTCTCTATCTCTCTATCTCTCTATCTCTCTATCTCTCTATCTCTCTATCTCTCTATCTCTCTATCTCTCTATCTCTCTATCTCTCTATCTCTCTATCTCTCTATCTCTCTATCTCTCTATCTCTCTATCTCTCTATCTCTCTATCTCTCTATCTCTCTATCTCTCTATCTCTCTATCTCTCTATCTCTCTATCTCTCTATCTCTCTATCTCTCTATCTCTCTATCTCTCTATCTCTCTATCTCTCTATCTCTCTATCTCTCTATCTCTCTATCTCTCTATCTCTCTATCTCTCTATCTCTCTATCTCTCTATCTCTCTATCTCTCTATCTCTCTATCTCTCTATCTCTCTATCTCTCTATCTCTCTATCTCTCTATCTCTCTATCTCTCTATCTCTCTATCTCTCTATCTCTCTATCTCTCTATCTCTCTATCTCTCTATCTCTCTATCTCTCTATCTCTCTATCTCTCTATCTCTCTATCTCTCTATCTCTCTATCTCTCTATCTCTCTATCTCTCTATCTCTCTATCTCTCTATCTCTCTATCTCTCTATCTCTCTATCTCTCTATCTCTCTATCTCTCTATCTCTCTATCTCTCTATCTCTCTATCTCTCTATCTCTCTATCTCTCTATCTCTCTATCTCTCTATCTCTCTATCTCTCTATCTCTCTATCTCTCTATCTCTCTATCTCTCTATCTCTCTATCTCTCTATCTCTCTATCTCTCTATCTCTCTATCTCTCTATCTCTCTATCTCTCTATCTCTCTATCTCTCTATCTCTCTATCTCTCTATCTCTCTATCTCTCTATCTCTCTATCTCTCTATCTCTCTATCTCTCTATCTCTCTATCTCTCTATCTCTCTATCTCTCTATCTCTCTATCTCTCTATCTCTCTATCTCTCTATCTCTCTATCTCTCTATCTCTCTATCTCTCTATCTCTCTATCTCTCTATCTCTCTATCTCTCTATCTCTCTATCTCTCTATCTCTCTATCTCTCTATCTCTCTATCTCTCTATCTCTCTATCTCTCTATCTCTCTATCTCTCTATCTCTCTATCTCTCTATCTCTCTATCTCTCTATCTCTCTATCTCTCTATCTCTCTATCTCTCTATCTCTCTATCTCTCTATCTCTCTATCTCTCTATCTCTCTATCTCTCTATCTCTCTATCTCTCTATCCCTCTATCTCTCTATCTCTCTATCTCTCTATCCTCTATCTCTCTATCCTCTATCTCTCTATCTCTCTATCTCTCTATCTCTCTATCTCTCTATCTCTCTATCTCTCTATCTCTCTATCTCTCTATCTCTCTATCTCTCTATCTCTCTATCTCTCTATCTCTCTATCTCTCTATCTCTCTATCTCTCTATCTCTCTATCTATCTCTCTATCTCTCTATCTCTCTATCTCTCTATCTCTCTATCTCTCTATCTCTCTATCTCTCTATCTCTCTATCTCTCTATCTCTCTATCTCTCTATCTCTCTATCTCTCTATCTCTCTATCTCTCTATCTCTCTATCTCTCTATCTCTCTATCTCTCTATCTCTCTATCTCTCTATCTCTCTATCTCTCTATCTCTCTATCTCTCTATCTCTCTATCTCTCTATCTCTCTATCTCTCTATCTCTCTATCTCTCTATCTCTCTATCTCTCTATCTCTCTATCTCTCTATCTCTCTATCTCTCTATCTCTCTATCTCTCTATCTCTCTATCTCTCTATCTCTATCTCTCTATCTCTCTATCTCTCTATCTCTCTATCTCTCTATCTCTCTATCTCTCTATCTCTCTATCTCTCTATCTCTCTATCTCTCTATCTCTCTATCTCTCTATCTCTCTATCTCTCTATCTCTCTATCTCTCTATCTCTCTATCTCTCTATCTCTCTATCTCTCTATCTCTCTATCTCTCTATCTCTCTATCTCTCTATCTCTTCTCTATCTCTCTATCTCTCTATCTCTCTATCTCTCTATCTCTCTATCTCTCTATCTCTCTATCTCTCTATCTCTCTATCTCTCTATCTCTCTATCTCTCTATCTCTCTATCTCTCTATCTCTCTATCTCTCTATCTCTCTATCTCTCTATCTCTCTATCTCTCTATCTCTCTATCTCTCTATCTCTCTATCTCTCTATCTCTCTATCTCTCTATCTCTCTATCTCTCTATCTCTCTATCTCTCTATCTCTCTATCTCTCTATCTCTCTATCTCTCTATCTCTCTATCTCTCTATCTCTCTATCTCTCTATCTCTCTATCTCTCTATCTCTCTATCTCTCTATCTCTCTATCTCTCTATCTCTCTATCTCTCTATCTCTCTATCTCTCTATCTCTCTATCTCTCTATCTCTCATCTCTCTATCTCTCTATCTCTCTATCTCTCTATCTCTCTATCTCTCTATCTCTCTATCTCTCTATCTCTCTATCTCTCTATCTCTCTATCTCTCTATCTCTCTATCTCTCTACCTCTCTACCTCTCTACTCTCTATCTCTCTATCTCTCTATCTCTCTATCTCTCTATCTCTCTATCTCTCTATCTCTCTATCTCTCTATCTCTCTATCTCTCTATCTCTCTATCTCTCTATCTCTCTATCTCTCTATCTCTCTATCTCTCTATCTCTCTATCTCTCTATCTCTCTCTCTCTATCTCTCTATCTCTCTATCTCTCTATCTCTCTATCTCTCTATCTCTCTATCTCTCTATCTCTCTATCTCTCTATCTCTCTATCTCTCTATCTCTCTATCTCTCTATCTCTCTATCTCTCTATCTCTCTATCTCTCTATCTCTCTATCTCTCTATCTCTCTATCTCTCTATCTCTCTATCTCTCTATCTCTCTATCTCTCTATCTCTCTATCTCTCTATCTCTCTATCTCTCTATCTCTCTATCTCTCTATCTCTCTATCTCTCTATCTCTCTATCTCTCTATCTCTCTATCTCTCTATCTCTCTATCTCTCTATCTCTCTATCTCTCTATCTCTCTATCTCTCTATCTCTCTATCTCTCTATCTCTCTATCTCTCTATCTCTCTATCTCTCTATCTCTCTATCTCTCTATCTCTCTATCTCTCTATCTCTCTATCTCTCTATCTCTCTATCTCTCTATCTCTCTATCTCTCTATCTCTCTATCTCTCTATCTCTCTATCTCTCTATCTCTCTATCTCTCTATCTCTCTATCTCTCTATCTCTCTATCTCTCTATCTCTCTATCTCTCTATCTCTCTATCTCTCTATCTCTCTATCTCTCTATCTCTCTATCTCTCTATCTCTCTATCTCTCTATCTCTCTATCTCTCTATCTCTCTACCTCTCTACCTCTCTACCTCTCTACCTCTCTATCTCTCTATCTCTCTATCTCTCTATCTCTCTATCTCTCTATCTCTCTATCTCTCTATCTCTCTATCTCTCTATCTCTCCTATCTCTCTATCTCTCTATCTCTCTATCTCTCTATCTCTCTATCTCTCCATCTCTCTATCTCTCTATCTCTCCATCTCTCCATCTCTCCATCTCTCCATCTCTCCATCTCTCCATCTCTCCATCTCTCCATCTCTCCATCTCTCCATCTCTCATCTCTCCATCTCTCTATCTCTCTATCTCTCTATCTCTCTATCTCTCTATCTCTCTATCTCTCTATCTCTCTATCTCTCTATCTCTCTATCTCTCTATCTCTCTATCTCTCTATCTCTCTATCTCTCTATCTCTCTATCTCTCTATCTCTCTATCTCTCTATCTCTCTATCTCTCTATCTCTCTATCTCTCTATCTCTCTATCTCTCTATCTCTCTATCTCTCTATCTCTCTATCTCTCTATCTCTCTATCTCTCTATCTCTCTATCTCTCTATCTCTCTATCTCTCTATCTCTCTATCTCTCTATCTCTCTATCTCTCTATCTCTCTATCTCTCTATCTCTCTATCTCTCTATCTCTCTATCTCTCTATCTCTCTATCTCTCTATCTCTCTATCTCTCTATCTCTCTATCTCTCTATCTCTCTATCTCTCTATCTCTCTATCTCTCTATCTCTCTATCTCTCTATCTCTCTATCTCTCTATCTCTCTATCTCTCTATCTCTCTATCTCTCTATCTCTCTATCTCTCTATCTCTCTATCTCTCTATCTCTCTATCTCTCTATCTCTCTATCTCTCTATCTCTCTATCTCTCTATCTCTCTATCTCTCTATCTCTCTATCTCTCTATCTCTCTATCTCTCTATCTCTCTATCTCTCTCTATCTCTCTATCTCTCTATCTCTCTATCTCTCTATCTCTCTATCTCTCTATCTCTCTATCTCTCTATCTCTCTATCTCTCTATCTCTCTATCTCTCTATCTCTCTATCTCTCTATCTCTCTATCTCTCTATCTCTCTATCTCTCTATCTCTCTATCTCTCTATCTCTCTATCTCTCTATCTCTCTATCTCTCTATCTCTCTATCTCTCTATCTCTCTATCTCTCTATCTCTCTATCTCTCTATCTCTCTATCTCTCTATCTCTCTATCTCTCTATCTCTCTATCTCTCTATCTCTCTATCTCTCTATCTCTCTATCTCTCTATCTCTCTATCTCTATCTCTCTATCTCTCTATCTCTCTATCTCTCTATCTCTCTATCTCTCTATCTCTCTATCTCTCTATCTCTCTATCTCTCTATCTCTCTATCTCTCTATCTCTCTATCTCTCTATCTCTCTATCTCTCTATCTCTCTATCTCTCTATCTCTCTATCTCTCTATCTCTCTATCTCTCTATCTCTCTATCTCTCTATCTCTCTATCTCTCTATCTCTCTATCTCTCTATCTCTCTATCTCTCTATCTCTCTATCTCTCTATCTCTCTATCTCTCTATCTCTCTATCTCGCTATCTCGCTATCTCGCTATCTCGCTATCTCGCTATCTCGCTATCTCGCTATCTCGCTATCTTCTCTGCTATCTCGCTATCTCGCTATCTCGCTATCTCGCTCGCTATCTCGCTATCTCGCTATCTCGCTATCTCGCTATCTCGCTATCTCGCTATCTCGCTATCTCGCTATCTCGCTATCTCGCTATCTCGCTATCTCGCTATCTCCTCGCTATCTCGCTATCTCGCTATCTCGCTATCTCGCTATCTCGCTATCTCGCTATCTCGCTATCTCGCTATCTCGCTATCTCGCTATCTCGCTATCTCGCTATCTCGCTATCTCGCTATCTCGCTATCTCGCTATCTCGCTATCTCGCTATCTCGCTATCTCGCTATCTCGCTATCTCGCTATCTCGCTATCTCGCTATCTCGCTATCTCGCTATCTCGCTATCTCGCTATCTCGCTATCTCGCTATCTCGCTATCTCGCTATCTCGCTATCTCGCTATCTCGCTATCTCGCTATCTCGCTATCTCGCTATCTCGCTATCTCGCTATCTCGCTATCTCGCTATCTCGCTATCTCGCTATCTCGCTATCTCGCTATCTCGCTATCTCGCTATCTCGCTATCTCGCTATCTCGCTATCTCGCTATCTCGCTATCTCGCTATCTCGCTATCTCGCTATCTCGCTATCTCGCTATCTCGCTATCTCGCTATCTCGCTATCTCGCTATCTCGCTATCTCGCTATCTCGCTATCTCGCTATCTCGCTATCTCGCTATCTCTCTATCTCTCTATCTCTCTATCTCTCTATCTCTCTATCTCTCTATCTCTCTATCTCTCTATCTCTCTATCTCTCTATCTCTCTATCTCTCTCTCTCTCTATCTCTCTACTCTCTCATCTCTACATCTCTACATCTCTACATCTCTACATCTCTACATCTCTACATCTCTACATCTCTACATCTCTACATCTCTACATCTCTACATCTCTACATCTCTACATCTCTACATCTCTACATCTCTACATCTCTACATCTCTACATCTCTACATCTCTACATCTCTACATCTCTACATCTCTACATCTCTACATCTCTACATCTCTACATCTCTACATCTCTACATCTCTACATCTCTACATCTCTACATCTCTACATCTCTACATCTCTACATCTCTACATCTCTACATCTCTACATCTCTACATCTCTACATCTCTACATCTCTACATCTCTACATCTCTACATCTCTACATCTCTACATCTCTACATCTCTACATCTCTACATCTCTACATCTCTACATCTCTACATCTCTACATCTCTACATCTCTACATCTCTACATCTCTACATCTCTACATCTCTACATCTCTACATCTCTACATCTCTACATCTCTACATCTCTACATCTCTACATCTCTACATCTCTACATCTCTACATCTCTACATCTCTACATCTCTACATCTCTACATCTCTACATCTCTACATCTCTACATCTCTACATCTCTACATCTCTACATCTCTACATCTCTACATCTCTACATCTCTACATCTCTACATCTCTACATCTCTACATCTCTACATCTCTACATCTCTACATCTCTACATCTCTACATCTCTACATCTCTACATCTCTACATCTCTACATCTCTACATCTCTACATCTCTACATCTCTACATCTCTACATCTCTACATCTCTACATCTCTACATCTCTACATCTCTACATCTCTACATCTCTACATCTCTACATCTCTACATCTCTACATCTCTACATCTCTACATCTCTACATCTCTACATCTCTACATCTCTACATCTCTACATCTCTACATCTCTACATCTCTACATCTCTACATCTCTACATCTCTACATCTCTACATCTCTACATCTCTACATCTCTACATCTCTACATCTCTACATCTCTACATCTCTACATCTCTACATCTCTACATCTCTACATCTCTACATCTCTACATCTCTACATCTCTACATCTCTACATCTCTACATCTCTACATCTCTACATCTCTACATCTCTACATCTCTACATCTCTACATCTCTACATCTCTACATCTCTACATCTCTACATCTCTACATCTCTACATCTCTACATCTCTACATCTCTACATCTCTACATCTCTACATCTCTACATCTCTACATCTCTACATCTCTACATCTCTACATCTCTACATCTCTACATCTCTACATCTCTACATCTCTACATCTCTACATCTCTACATCTCTACATCTCTACATCTCTACATCTCTACATCTCTACATCTCTACATCTCTACATCTCTACATCTCTACATCTCTACATCTCTACATCTCTACATCTCTACATCTCTACATCTCTACATCTCTACATCTCTACATCTCTACATCTCTACATCTCTACATCTCTACATCTCTACATCTCTACATCTCTACATCTCTACATCTCTACATCTCTACATCTCTACATCTCTACATCTCTACATCTCTACATCTCTACATCTCTACATCTCTACATCTCTACATCTCTACATCTCTACATCTCTACATCTCTACATCTCTACATCTCTACATCTCTACATCTCTACATCTCTACATCTCTACATCTCTACATCTCTACATCTCTACATCTCTACATCTCTACATCTCTACATCTCTACATCTCTACATCTCTACATCTCTACATCTCTACATCTCTACATCTCTACATCTCTACATCTCTACATCTCTACATCTCTACATCTCTACATCTCTACATCTCTACATCT
Source organism: Chirona hameri (assembly GCA_036785665.1). NCBI lineage: Eukaryota > Metazoa > Arthropoda > Thecostraca > Balanomorpha > Balanidae > Chirona > Chirona hameri. The sequence goes on along the minus strand of JAXIVJ010012723.1, from coordinate 16,402 downwards.
CTACATCTCTACATCTCTACATCTCTACATCTCTACATCTCTACATCTCTACATCTCTACATCTCTACATCTCTACATCTCTACATCTCTACATCTCTACATCTCTACATCTCTACATCTCTACATCTCTACATCTCTACATCTCTACATCTCTACATCTCTACATCTCTACATCTCTACATCTCTACATCTCTACATCTCTACATTCTCTACATCTCTACATCTCTACATCTCTACATTTCTACATTTCTACATTTCTACATTTCTACATTTCTACATTTCTACATTTCTACATTTCTACATTTCTACATTTCTACATTTCTACATTTCTACATTTCTACATTTCTACATTTCTACATTTCTACATTTCTACATTTCTACATTTCTACATTTCTACATTTCTACATTTCTACATTTCTACATTTCTACATTTCTACATTTCTACATTTCTACATTTCTACATTTCTACATTTCTACATTTCTACATTTCTACATTTCTACATTTCTACATTTCTACATTTCTACATTTCTACATTTCTACATTTCTACATTTCTACATTTCTACATTTCTACATTTCTACATTTCTACATCTCTACATCTCTACATTTCTACATTTCTACATTTCTACATTTCTACATCTCTACATCTCTACATCTCTACATCTCTACATCTCTACATCTCTACATCTCTACATCTCTACATCTCTACATCTCTACATCTCTACATCTCTACATCTCTACATCTCTACATCTCTACATCTCTACATCTCTACATCTCTACATCTCTACATCTCTGCATCTCTGCATCTCTGCATCTCTGCATCTCTGCATCTCTGCATCTCTGCATCTCTGCATCTCTGCATCTCTGCATCTCTGCATCTATGCATCTATGCATCTATGCATCTATGCATCTATGCATCTATGCATCTATGCATCTATACATCTATACATCTATACATCTATACATCTATACATCTATACATCTATACATCTATACATCTATACATCTATACATCTATACATCTATACATCTATACATCTATACATCTATACATCTATACATCTATACATCTATACATCTATACATCTATACATCTATACATCTATACATCTATACATCTATACATCTATACATCTATACATCTATACATCTATACATCTATACATCTATACATCTGTACATCTGTACATCTGTACATCTGTACATCTGTACATCTGTACATCTGTACATCTGTACATCTGTACATCTGTACATCTGTACATCTGTACATCTGTACATCTGTACATCTGTACATCTGTACATCTGTACATCTGTACATCTGTACATCTGTACATCTGTACATCTGTACATCTGTACATCTGTACATCTGTACATCTGTACATCTGTACATCTGTACATCTGTACATCTGTACATCTGTACATCTGTACATCTGTACATCTGTACATCTGTACATCTGTACATCTGTACATCTGTACATCTGTACATCTGTACATCTGTACATCTGTACATCTGTACATCTGTACATCTGTACATCTGTACATCTGTACATCTGTACATCTGTACATCTGTACATCTGTACATCTGTACATCTGTACATCTGTACATCTGTACATCTGTACATCTGTACATCTGTACATCTGTACATCTGTACATCTGTACATCTGTACATCTGTACATCTGTACATCTGTACATCTGTACATCTGTACATCTGTACATCTGTACATCTGTACATCTGTACATCTGTACATCTGTACATCTGTACATCTGTACATCTGTACATCTGTACATCTGTACATCTGTACATCTGTACATCTGTACATCTGTACATCTGTACATCTGTACATCTGTACATCTGTACATCTGTACATCTGTACATCTGTACATCTGTACATCTGTACATCTGTACATCTGTACATCTGTACATCTGTACATCTGTACATCTGTACATCTGTACATCTGTACATCTGTACATCTGTACATCTGTACATCTGTACATCTGTACATCTGTACATCTGTACATCTGTACATCTGTACATCTATACATCTATACATCTATACATCTATACATCTATACATCTATACATCTATACATCTATACATCTATACATCTATACATCTATACATCTATACATCTATACATCTATACATCTATACATCTATACATCTATACATCTATACATCTATACATCTATACATCTATACATCTATACATCTATACATCTATACATCTATACATCTATACATCTATACATCTATACATCTATACATCTATACATCTATACATCTATACATCTATACATCTATACATCTATACATCTATACATCTATACATCTATACATCTATACATCCATACATCCATACATCCATACATCCATACATCTATACATCTATACATCTATACATCTATACATCTATACATCTATACATCTATACATTTATACATTTATACATGTATACATGTATACATGTATACATTTATACATTTATACATTTATACATTTATACATCTATACATCTATACATCTATACATCTATACATCTATACATCTATACATCTATACATCTATACATCTATACATCTATACATCTATACATCTATACATCTATACATCTATACATCTATACATTGATACATTGATACATTGATACATTGATACATTGATACATTGATACATTGATACATTGATACATTGATACATTGATACATTTATACATTTATACATTTATACATTTATACATTTATACAATTATACATTTATACATTTATACATTTATACATTTATACATTTATATATCTCTATATCTCTATATCTCTATATCTCTATATCTCTATATCTCTATATCTCTCTATCTCTCTATCTCTCTATCTCTCTATCTCTCTATCTATATCTATCTATATCTATCTATATCTATCTATATCTATCTATATCTATCTATATCTATCTATATCTATCTATATCTATCTATATCTATCTATATCTATCTATATCTATCTATATCTATCTATATCTATCTATATCTATCTATATCTATCTATATCTATCTATATCTATCTATATCTATCTATCTATCTATATCTATCTATCTATATCTATCTATCTATATCTATCTATCTATATCTATCTATCTATATCTATCTATCTATATCTATCTATCTATATCTATCTATCTATATCTATCTATCTATATCTATCTATCTATATCTATCTATCTATATCTATCTATCTATATCTATCTATCTATATCTATCTATCTATATCTATCTATCTATATCTATCTATCTATATCTATCTATCTATATCTATCTATCTATATCTATCTATCTATATCTATCTATCTATATCTATCTATCTACATCTATCTATCTACATCTATCTATCTATATCTATCTATCTATATCTATCTATCTATATCTATCTATCTATATCTATCTATCTATATCTATCTATCTATATCTATCTATCTATATCTATCTATCTATATCTATCTATCTATATCTATCTATCTATATCTATCTATCTATATCTATCTATCTATATCTATCTATCTATCTATATCTATCTATCTATATCTATCTATCTATCTATATATATCTATCTATTTATATCTATCTATCTATATCTATCTATCTATATCTATCTATCTATATCTATCTATCTATATCTATCTATCTATATCTATCTATCTATATCTATCTATCTATATCTATCTATCTATATCTATCTATCTATATCTATCTATCTATATCTATCTATCTATATCTATCTATCTATATCTATCTATCTATATCTATCTATCTATATCTATCTATCTATATCTATCTATCTATATCTATCTATCTATATCTATCTATCTATATCTATCTATCTATATCTATCTATCTATATCTATCTATCTATATCTATCTATCTATATCTATCTATCTATATCTATCTATCTATATCTATCTATCTATATCTATCTATCTATATCTATCTATCTATATCTATCTATCTATATCTATCTATCTATATCTATCTATCTATATCTATCTATCTATATCTATCTATCTATATCTATCTATCTATATCTATCTATCTATATCTATCTATCTATATCTATCTATCTATATCTATCTATCTATATCTATCTATCTATATCTATCTATCTATATCTATCTATCTATATCTATCTATCTATATCTATCTATCTATATCTATCTATCTATATCTATCTATCTATATCTATCTATCTATATCTATCTATCTATATCTATCTATCTATATCTATCTATCTATATCTATCTATCTATATCTATCTATCTATATCTATCTATCTATATCTATCTATCTATATCTATCTATCTATATCTATCTATCTATATCTATCTATCTATATCTATCTATCTATATCTATCTATCTATATCTATCTATCTATATCTATCTATCTATATCTATCTATCTATATCTATCTATCTATATCTATCTATCTATATCTATCTATCTATATCTATCTATCTATATCTATCTATCTATATCTATCTATCTATATCTATCTATCTATATCTATCTATCTATATCTATCTATCTATATCTATCTATCTATATATCTATCTATCTATATATCTATATATCTATATATCTATATATCTATATATCTATATATCTATATATCTAGATATATATATATCTATATATCTATATATCTATATATCTATATATCTGTATATCTGTATATCTGTATATCTGTATATCTGTATATCTGTATATCTATATATCTATATATCTATATATCTATATCTATATATCGGTATCGGTATCTCTGTATCTCTGTATCTCTGTATCTCTGTATCTCTGTATCTCTGTATCTCTGTATCTCTGTATCTCTGTATCTCTGTATCTCTGTATCTCTGTATCTCTGTATCTCTGCATCTCTGCATCTCTGTATCTCTGTATCTCTGTATCTCTGTATCTCTGTATCTCTGTATCTCTGTATCTCTGTATCTCTGTATCTCTGTATCTCTGTATCTCTGTATCTCTGTATCTCTGTATCTCTGTATCTCTGTATCTCTGTATCTCTGTATCTCTGTATCTCTGTATCTCTGTATCTCTGTATCTCTGTATCTCTGTATCTCTGTATCTCTGTATCTCTGTATCTCTGTATCTCTGTATCTCTGTATCTCTGTATCTCTGTATCTCTGTATCTCTGTATCTCTGTATCTCTGTATCTCTGTATCTCTGTATCTCTGTATCTCTGTATCTCTGTATCTCTGTATCTCTGTATCTCTGTATCTCTGTATCTCTGTATCTCTGTATCTCTGTATCTCTGTATCTCTGTATCTCTGTATCTCTGTATCTCTGTATCTCTGTATCTCTGTATCTCTGTATCTCTGTATCTCTGTATCTCTGTATCTCTGTATCTCTGTATCTCTGTATCTCTGTATCTCTGTATCTCTGTATCTCTGTATCTCTGTATCTCTGCATCTCTGTATCTCTGTATCTCTGCATCTCTGTATCTCTGCATCTCTGTATCTCTGTATCTCTGTATCTCTGTATCTCTGTATCTCTGTATCTCTGTATCTCTGTATCTCTGTATCTCTGTATCTCTGTATCTCTGTATCTCTGTATCTCTGTATCTCTGTATCTCTGTATCTCTGTATCTCTGTATCTCTGTATCTCTGTATCTCTGTATCTCTGTATCTCTGTATCTCTGTATCTCTGTATCTCTGTATCTCTGTATCTCTGTATCTCTGTATCTCTGTATCTCTGTATCTCTGTATCTCTGTATCTCTGTATCTCTGTATCTCTGTATCTCTGTATCTCTGTATCTCTGTATCTCTGTATCTCTGTATCTCTGTATCTCTGTATCTCTGTATCTCTGTATCTCTGTATCTCTGTATCTCTGTATCTCTGTATCTCTGTATCTCTGTATCTCTGTATCTCTGTATCTCTGTATCTCTGTATCTCTGTATCTCTGTATCTCTGTATCTCTGTATCTCTGTATCTCTGTATCTCTGTATCTCTGTATCTCTGTATCTCTGTATCTCTGTATCTCTGTATCTCTGTATCTCTGTATCTCTGTATCTCTGTATCTCTGTATCTCTGTATCTCTGTATCTCTGTATCTCTGTATCTCTGTATCTCTGTATCTCTGTATCTCTGTATCTCTGTATCTCTGTATCTCTGTATCTCTGTATCTCTGTATCTCTGTATCTCTGTATCTCTGTATCTCTGTATCTCTGTATCTCTGTATCTCTGTATCTCTGTATCTGTATCTCTGTATCTGTATCTCTGTATCTGTATATCTGTATCTGTATCTCTGTATCTGCATCTCTGTATCTGCATCTCTGTATCTGCATCTCTGTATCTGCATCTCTGTATCTGCATCTCTGTATCTGCATCTCTGTATCTGTATCTCTGTATCTGTATCGGTATCGGTATCGGTATCGGTATCGGTATCGGTAGCGGTAGCGGTAGCGGTAGCGGTAGCGTTAGCGTTAGCGGTAGCGGTAGCGGTAGCGGTAGCGGTAGCGGTAGCGGTAGCGGTAGCGGTAGCGGTAGCGGTAGCTGTAGCTGTAGCTGTAGCTGTAGCTGTAGCTGTAGCTGTAGCTGTAGCTGTAGCTGTATCTACATCTATATCTATATCTATATCTATATCTATATCTATATATATATATATATAGTAGCCGAACCTCCACTAGTACTTAATTGCTATGTAAACACCATTATTACGTCTGTATGATCCAGAAAACCACTCGTTGATATGTTTGCTTGCAAGCATACCTTATATGTTTATTGTGGGTGAAATCCATGAGGCATATTTTGTGTTGCGTGATCATTTATTTTCTTGTGCTTGGGACCATTTTCCTCACGTGGAGAGGAAACTTACCCGTTTTGTTTTTGCTCACAAAGAATGGGACGCATAACCAAGTGGAACGAACAAGGTCCATTCTCTTGCTCGGTTCGGGCGGGTTCTGATCCTCCGACAATGGCATAAACTTCCCTCCCCAAAGCCCAATATTCATCGCTTCACTTACACAAATATGTCGCCAACGCTCGCTACCAAGTTACCGACAAAATAGACCTCTGGCCATTAAATCCATAAATCAGAATCAGGGTTTCAATTATCCAATACACTTATTAAGGAGTGAGAATTTCACAGTAAAACTCAGGAGAAATAGTAGAAAATAGGGTTGTATTTACACAGGGTGTCATTTTTCAACAAAAATGATCAATGCTAGGACACTGTCTGGAAAAAAATCACCACATTATAGTCACATTCATACAGCATCAATGTTTTTGCCAAGCCAATCCACTCATATTGACACAAATCAAAGTATGCCTATTCACTTGATAGCACTCCATTCTCGACATAAAATAAACAATACCCTGGACAATACCCTGGCAATATCAATAAAGTTAACTGTGGTTTTGCCAGTTCCCACAACACACTCAAACAAAAAACAAATTTGCACTAATAATGAATAAGCTTATGACAAATGTTCAAAAAAGATAATGCGAAATATACAAGTAATATACATATATACAAGAAATATAAAAAAAATATACAATAGCTGACTATGTGTGTCACTCACAGTGGTGTACCCAGGATTCACTCCAGGAGGGGGCCATTTTTGATCGGGGAGGCATAAGGTACCCCACCAAAAAAACTCAACGGATTTGGCCACTATATTTTTAGAGGGGCATATTTTCAAAAAAAAAATCTTCTAAAAAAATCAACAAAATTAGCATTTTTTAATCTCTCAAAAGGGCCCTTCGGACCCTATTTCCAAAGGGTGCATACGGCCAAGGGAGCACGTACGGACCTTCAGGGGGGAGGGGGTCAATTTCCCCTTTGCCCCCCCCCCCCACCCTTGGGAACGCCTATGGTCACTCACAGGTCACAAAAGACGAGCTTCACTATTGAAATCAACTAGGGATGGAAACTCCAGTGAATGTTCCCAAAACTTTTCAAATCATTACATTTCAGACATTTAAGAAGTACACAACATTAAGCATACTAGACGAACAGCCAGAGCATATCAAGGCCATTTGGACATCAGTCCAAGCTCAATGCAAGCAAATCAGGGTTTGTCTGGCATTAATCCATACTCAATGGGCAAAATCAGGTGATGATGATGATGATTGGGGCCTAAAGGGAATGTTTCACCTTTTTGAAAGTTGTAAAATATACGCTGGTTGTAGTAGAAAATGTGAAGTAAGTGTTGCTGAAAACGATGGTGATGTTTTTTCACTCGAGTCAGCCGATCAGCCGATGAAAAAGTGGCTGTCAGCCAATCAGCGGCTGCACCAGCCTGGAGTCATTTGGCAAATGGTAAATTAAATTGCTTAAAACGGTTCAGTTTTGGGAAGAATGAACGCAGTAATTATTACATTTCAATAACGGCCCAAGATCAAGATAATGGCGATATCATTTTAACCCGCGCACTGCGGGGGGTTGATTTCCCCCCCCCCCCCCCTCAGGTTTTTCAAAGATAGCGAAAAAACGGCGGCGCGCAGCGCCGCCGCGTTTTGGCACACCTGTTAGGACATCAATTGCGCACACTTTGAAGAAGAAAAAACTCGGGTCATCTCAGGTCAGGTCACCAGACCAGGTCAAGTGACCCCACCTCCAAAAATGTTTGCAGTTGTGCCAAAGCCAGAGTTTTTCACCGATCAGTTTGAAACTTACAGGATGTCATGAGGGCATAGGTATTTTCAATTCTTCTATCTCGGAATTTTGATATCGGTGACTTAAGGTCAAGTCAATTTCGTAACCTCCCATAATAAGTCAATGGGGAAATATACAAATGCTTCCTATTTCAAGGATATGCATGATATTAGTCCAATTACTTCTGGATGATGTTATTATAGGATATTCTTGATGATCTAAGTGTAATTTGTGTTCAGTGCCCCCTATTGGGTCATTTGAGGTCATGCGAGGTCACCACACCTTTTTGTCAATAACTCCCGACATAATAAAGATAGATAAGTAAAACAGACATCAATGTGTTTGTCTCGTCGAGACACGTCTTCCCATATCCAACATGCCCTACTTGGGTCACCACTTGACCTTGAACTGAGGTAAAATTGTTAAGTTGACTTAACAAGGGCACCATGCATATCATTCAAAGCGCCTTGACAAGATAAACACAATGGCGTAAATAGTTTTCCGCTATCTTTATTACGTAAAAGGTTAATAGCAAAAACACTATTTATAAAAAACGGGATTTTTTCTTATTGACCTCTGGAGCCTCAAATATTGACCTGAGATCAAATCTCAGGACACCTTACCGGTTGAAAATTTCACTGGCTGGCATTTTATTTTTTCCGTTTGTTTTTAACTAGCATCGTTTCTGAAATATATGTGAATTTCTGGAGCGATGTCCTAAAACAGGAAACAAACTAGCAAATTTGACCTTTGATGACCTCTGGTGACCTCAATTTTGTCCTGACCTAAAACAACACTGAAATACTTTCGATAGAACATGTATGAAGCTATCAAATGCTTTTTTCCGATTCTCGCTACCTAGCGTAGTTTTTGAGATATCAGGGGGGGTGGAAATCAACCCCTGCAGTTCGTGTTCGGCGCAAAGCCCCTGCAGTGCGCAGGTTAATACTAATTCAAAGCTGAAACATTTCCTTTAAGGGCGCCGCAACAATATAGTTATAAATAAGGGCAATCCATGATAAATCCATGATCCATATAGGTAACAATTTAAAGGGACCATCCCACATTAACATTATATTTGAGTTGAGATAGCTATTTTGATGGCTTGGCATTGAAATTAAGTATGGCAGCAGTTAAAACAACCACAATGATCTAATCAAAAATATATTCGAGTTTGATTTTGACATTGTAAAAAATAAGGCCCATGTGTATTTGAATGGGGCCTCTAAACCGACAGCGTCGTCTCTCTTTACCCAACTGGTAATGATAGTCGACTTGTTTTAGGGTGAACCTTGGAGATATTTGCTACGTTTCAATGGTTTGGTAATTGGTTTGTTTTGTATTCAAAGCGCCAGAATTGTCTCGAAATAATTGTGCCCATACTTTGGCAGCGTAAAGGATTTCTGTGTAGCTCTCTAGAGCTCAATATGACGTCATCAACCCAAATTTTAAAACTTAACTTTTTATTAAATTTAGCACTGTTTGCGATAAATAAGTGTAATAATCGTGTTCGGCAGCAATTACTTCATATTTTGCACCACAAGCGGCGTACATTTGACACCTTTTGGGAAGGTGGGACAGTCCCTTTAAGGTAAAACAATTCAAGGTGTAACAATTCGAGGTGTAACAATTCAGTGCAACGCTTGGGTCCGCCAATGGATAGGGTAAAGTCCAATCTTCCGACACGTCCTAACCTCAGACTTTCCATCTTATCATAATGTAGACGATACCAACGCACAGTGGTTCAGTGTGTCAGTTATTGTTTACATTATGATGGTATGAAAAGTCTACAGTTAGAATGTATCCAGGGTTACCGCAGTCTACCCTATCATTTAGGTACCTACTGAGCCTTACTCAATTTGTACTTTTGCAGTCTGCATTCAACATGAACTCACTTGATTAAAGGAAATAGTGTGACCCATGTGCCTCCAACCGCAAATAAATGATGATCTTCAACATGGAGTTTTGAACTGAAATAGCAGTTTTGTAGGCCGTGTTGAGAAATCCCTATCTGCCAATGTTCTTGGCTGAAAAGGCTCAAGCCGAAGATATTTGATTTTTTGGCGAAGGAATGCGGCACATATATGTTATACCGTACCATCTGAAAGAGCCAGCTCTGCATGGAGCATGCGCAGACCAATAACGCACACCATACAATTATTAATTTACGACCTGTCCTGAATTGGCACGATTTAGAACTATTTTTGAAAAAAAAGGAAAAAATGTATAAAAAAAAACAATAAAATCGTGTTCTGAGGAATTCTCCGAAGATGAACTATTTCCTTCAATGCTACTGCAAACCCATGCTATATGTGCCTCCAACCGCAATCAACATCAAACTCAATGTTTTACATAATATATGTAAGCATGGTGAATAATTTCACAAGTAAAGTTGGTCAAAATACAGTGAAGTTAGTGATTTCACAATCATTTGTACATTCACAGCAATTTTAACTATTTGCAATGTGCGACTAAGCAATTTATCCAAATTAAAAAAGATGCCTAAACACATATAGAGGAGGATAATTTAATATACTTTTTAACACACGGAAGAGCCCATTTATCAACCATACACCTTGCGCCATAAACGACGCAATGGGGTATGTCAGTTGTCAAGGACGTAGATGGCGCTGATGTACAATGTGACCCAAGCGGCGATCACCGCTATTGGCGACAATGCATTAAGTCACTGTTTCAGGGTGGCTCTAAAAATATTTACGGTAAAAAATGCCAAATGGTCAAGTCTCATGTGGTTCGCTGAAGCTTTCTGAGTTAAATGCTGCCATTGTTTGATGATATAAATAATTGGGGTTGCACAAAATCGTCCCACACGTTGGCGCTCCGTCATGTGGTTCGTAAACCATGCGTGGCGAGCCGTCATAAGTGCGACCGGGCCGGTCCGGCCCCAGCGGGCGATCGACTGCATGTCGTCTCGCCGCGGCCGGCCGTCGTCTTCGGTGGCGAGGGCTGCGGCTCGGGTGAACGGCAGTATTTTAGTTTGCCGTCATTATTTATATTTATCATACGATCAATGCCACACAAGATGGTGATGGGAATGAGCGATGGGGCTGACGACGCAGAAGGAACGAGGGAGCTGAAAGAGAGGCACTGAATAAGGAATACCATTAGACCATATGCCACGGCCACCCCATTTAGCAAGTCGTTGGTCCTGTCGTATTTTATATGAAAGTTTTTTTTTATATTTTCCTCATTTTTTTCTTCTGGAGGGGATGGCGGTCTGTGCTGCTCCAGCAGGATGTCATAAGCGGGTGTCGACAATACGATCTTCTGCTCAATCGAAGTTGAGAATGTTTTTAGCAGTGTTTCAAACAGTAAGTTCCATCTGTATTCTGTGGTGACGTCGCAATTAATGCACAATGAAGGCCTTTCTTCCATATTTTGTATTACATATATTAATGTTTATCAGTTTAACAATCAAATGTACAACCATTGTTGTTTTGCCACCAATATTTTGTTGTTGTTTGGCCCGAAGCCACGGTGGATTCAAAGATTGCCTGCCCAGGAGTCGCAGCCAGCAGCCCCGACGACGGCTGCCGCGGCGAGTCGATATGGTTGATCGTCCGCTGAGGCTGGATGGGCCTCTCGCGGCCTCGCCCTTATGGCGGTTCGCTACGCATGCACTGAAAGAAAAATGTACTATTGTGTGACCATTATCGAGGAGATACTATTCAACAACTAGCGCTTGTTCTTTCCAGAGATGGTAATATCGTAGTAAAAGTCATGACTGACTATGTTTTTACCAATCTGTGCTATCCATTTACCAGCTTTGAATGAAGACAAATGTTCTGTATTAGTAACGGGATTGTTAATTTTGGCTACCATTTATTTACTATCGCAAAGAAAACTGCAGCTGGTAAAACTGTATTTTCGTACAAGCCGAGTCATTTCTATAAAGTAGGACGAAGCTTCTACGATGGTACTATGGTGTTACCCATGTGAACATACCGTTATCCAACGTGCCGTCCGCGCCCGCGGCCGCCATACTTTTTGGCAGCCCTTAACGTGTGTGGTGTGGTATGGTGGTGTGAGTGGTGTGAGTCGCCATGGTGAGTAACTTGGTGTGTTATTTCATATTTTGATTTAGCAAATATGATTGTGGTTCATGCACTCAAAACAAGTCAAGTCAATACATATGTCTCCGAGATAATCTGGCTGTCTCGTATTCAAAACAGACAGACGTTTTCGAGAGCATTTGATGAACTCGCCCGAGGGTTCTCCGTCGATACTCGTGAGGGTGCTTCCATGGATACCAAATTCTTATCTCCTTGTCTCCAGCGAGACAGCTTTCTGTCTGCACATAAACGGTAACATGATCTCACTGCTCGGCTGATAACGCACAACTATCACCACCGATTACTCTTTATCAAACTGACTAGTAAGCGGAGATCGAAGAGGATTATCGAACGATACATTTCTCGAATCTTGCGCGAGACATAAAAATACCGTCCCAACCCCTCCTTTTTAGCCCAAGTACAAACGTGAGTCACGTCAATCCGTGGATGACAAAAAACAAACAAACATAAATTTCCATCTTTTTTGTTCCGAACAAAACATGGTAGAACGGTACCGACGCTTATTTACGGCTCTTATGTAGAAATTGTCCACTAAAGGCGGCCGCACACTGCGCATTCGGCGCCCGATATCACTGCGAAATTCCGCCCCAGAAAATCGCGGCGATACCGCGGAATATCGTCCTTGTTCCCGCGGATTCGGCGCTATCTGCTCGAGAGATTCCGCCCCGCCGACCTACAGCATGTCACAACCTGTGCCTACAGCCTGTCCCAAGGTAACTTAATGATGGCCATTTTTTCGACGAAGATGTAAGTTTAGAACCACGAAACTTTAACATAATAAATTTCACAGCGGCAAGAGCATGCTGTTCAAAATTTGTACCTCTATCTAGCATAGATTCGCCACTGTTTGCCTGATCAATTTTGTTGTCCGCAGTTCCGCGGCGTTCAGTCGCGGGATAAAGCTCGTTCGAATCAGCTTTCTCCCGCCGGTCCGCAGATGGCCGGCCGACGACATTCGTCCGCGATTTTTGACGTTTCGGCTGACGCGAAGGCGGAAAGTCGCTAAAGATGCGCGGAAAGTCGCAGCGATATCGCGACCTTCGCGTGCCGAATGGCCTAGCGTGCGGCCGCCTTAACACCGAACTCAGAACACTTCTCACACTTGCTCTGAACCTTTACAATGAACTCAGTACATCTGTTCACGCTGAACACCGGGTACTTTGGAAACACGGCATTCGTACCATTGTAACGCCACATGCTGGTGCTTGTTTATGTCATTACACACTTGGCTATAACCGCTAGGCAGAGGCTTATGTACAGGCTTACCCGTGCAGGCCAAGGTAAGCCAACACCTAAGCCGCTTTCTTACACTTTCCTTCACTGACGTCCAGGCACGTGGCTTGTACGAACATCACCAGGTTTTCACTTTTGATTGCTTAGTGAAAACCGTATGCGCAACAGCCCCGAGAATAACCCCGTCCTGGAGATCCTCTCCAACGCACACCACGCAGCTCTCCACCTCGACTTCGTTGTTTGACAGCGGCAGTCCAGCATTGTCACTCCGTGTGTCGAATGCCGATTGTCCGACACTCATAAGTCGAGGACAGGCCGAGCGTCTCGATATCTGAAAACAGAAGACGTAATTGAAGTTTTCAAAAATTACACAATCATGACGTTAACCCGCGCCCTGCCGGGGGGGGGGGCGTTAGACGCCCCCCTCCCCTACGATTTGTCGAGGATAGCAAAAAATCGGCGGCGCGCACCTCCGCCGTTTTTGGCATAGCTGTTCGGACCAATTACCCACATAGTGTGAAATTTTTGACTTCGGGTCATGTCAGGTCAGGTCACCTGGCCAGGTCACGTGACCCCGCCTCCAAAAATGTTTCCGGTCGTACCACAGCTACAGTTTTTGGCCGATCAATTTCGTACTTACAGGATTTCATAAGAGCAATAGTACCTACAATTCGTTTATCTCGGATTGTTTATATAGGTGACCTAAGGTCGGGTCAATTTCTTGACCTCCCCATGATAAGTCAATGGGGAAATATTCAAATACTTCCTATTCTGAGGATAGGAATGATATCAGCCCAATTCCTTCTGGATCATGTTATCATAGGCCATTCTTGACGTTCCAAGTGCAAATTTTGTTCAGTGACTCCTACACGGTCCGATGAGGTCATCCGAGGTCACCAACACTTTTTTGCCAATAACTCGACAAGATAAAGATAGAGAAGTGAAACTGGTACCAATGTGTTTGTCTCGTTGAGGCACGTCTCACAATGTGCAACATGGCCTAAATGGGTCACCACTTGACCTTGACCTGAGGTCAAATTTATAAGTTGGCCTAGCCTGGTCATCATGCATATGATGCAAAGCGTCTTTACGAGACAAACACGATGGAGTCAAAATCATTACCATACCTTTATCAGGTAAAACGATATTTGTGAAAAGTTCTTGCTAAAAAAATGACCTTTTTGACATTTGATGACCTCTGATACCCTAAACTATTGACCTGAGCTTAAATGTGGGACACCTTGTCGATTGCATTGTTCAAGAGCTTTCCATTTTTTTTTGTTCCGTTTGTTCCTAGCTATCATAGTTCCTGTGCTATGTGGGAGTTGCCGGAGCGAAGTCCTAAAACTTGAAAATCTGACCCTTGATGACCTCTGGTGACCTCAATATTGACCTGAGAAAAACATGCCTGCAATAATTTCCAAATGCATTTGGACAAGCTTTTGGACCCCCCCCCCCCCCCCCCCCCCCGGCACGGCGACGGTGCGGTGGCACCGAGCACCGGCAAGGCGCGGGTTAACACGCGCACTGTCGGGAAGGGGGGGGGGGGGGGATTTCAGCCTCCCTCCGGTTTGCATTCATAACGGAGAACGGCGGCGTGCAGCGCTGCCAAATTTGGCACAGCTATTTGGGCATCAATCACCCACATTATGTAAAAATTTTGTACTCTGGTCATCTCAGGTCAGGTTACCAGGTAAAGTGAATAACCTCCCAAAAAGTTGGCGGTCGAAAGTTGGCACAGCCAAAGTGCTTGACCAAACGGTTTGAAACTCACAGGATGTCATCAGGTGATAAGTACCTACAATTTTGTATCTCGAATTTGTATATCGGTGACCTAAGTCCAGGTCAATTTCGTAACCTCCCCATTATAAGTAAATGGGAAAAAATGAAAACACGTATAAATCCACAGGAAATGGCTAAATCTCACCAGTTTTCCATCACTCTTGCCCTTGAGCTAAATCTCTTGAGATCCATCACTCTTGACCTAAATGCAAAGCCATATGTCACATTTCTGTTCTTTGACCTCTACGTGGTCAGCTCAGGTGACCCCCCAGGTCACGTATGGGTTTTCTTCAATAACTATTTACCAAATCAAGGTAAATTTTTTCAAATCACTTTTTTGACTTTTTTTGACAAGATACGAATAAATTATTACCTTTTCTATATTTCTGAGCCAAAACTGCTCTAGGATCATGCCTTTTATTTACATTTATCAATTTCTCATTTTGAGGTTTTCTGAAGAGCAAAATCGCTGTTCTGGACGTGGTAAATCCGAGGTCATTCACTTGACCTGGAAGGTCATCCGTTTACCTGAAAGCTAAAAATCGCATACTGATAGATTCCTCTCATGACAGGCAACATGCTGGTTCTTACTGCATTGCTCGAAGTTGCTTGGTTTAGAAGTTAACAGGGGGCTATCAGC
>JAXIVJ010012722.1:0-39443 GCA_036785665.1 Chirona hameri | reverse complement strand
CACCTGGCAACGGCTGCACGCTGAGCTGCAGGCTGAGCTGTAGGCAGAGGAGCGTGCAGCTCCCTGTGCTGACTGCCGAGCCCAGCTGGAGGGGAACATCACCATGTTCTGGCGCCCTGTGCTGACTGCCGAGCCCAGCTGGAGGGGAACATCACCGTGTTCTGGCGCCCTGTGCTGACTGCCGAGCCCAGCTGGAGGGGAACATCACCGTGTTCTGGCGCCCTGTGCTGACTGCCGAGCCCAGCTGGAGGGGAACATCACCGTGTTCTGGCGCCCTGTGCTGACTGCCGAGCCCAGCTGGAGGGGAACATCACCATGTTCTGGCGCCCTGTGCTGACTGCCGAGCCCAGCTGGAGGCGAACATCACCGTGTTCTGGCGCCCTGTGCTGACTGCCGATCCCAGCTGGAGGGGAACATCACCGTGTTCTGGCGCCCTGTGCTGACTGCCGAGCCCAGCTGGAGGGGAACATCACCATGTTCTGGCGCCCTGTGCTGACTGCCGAGCCCAGCTGGAGGCGAACATCACCGTGTTCTGGCGCCCTGTGCTGACTGCCGAACCCAGCTGGAGTTCCGGCGGGCGTCTCAGGTCAGCCGGCCTGGCGGGTGTGACCGTGCGGAGACGCGCCCATGTTAAACATGACACTCTGCTGACACAGCCAGGGCACTCTGCTGACACAGCCATGCCACTCTGCTGACACAACCATGACATTCTGCTGACACAGCCATGACATTCTGCTGACACACACATGACACTCTGCTGACACAGCCATGACATTCTGCTGACACAGCCATGACATTCTGCTGACACACACATGACATTCTGCTGACACAGCCATGACATTCTGCTGACACACACATGATACTCTGCTGACACAGCCATGCCACTCTGCTGACACTCTGCTGACACACACATGACACTCCGCTGACACAGCCATGACATTCTGCTGACACAGCCATGACATTCTGCTGACACACACATGACACTCTGGTGACACACTCATGACACTCTGTTGACACAGCCATGACATTCTGCTGACACAGCCATGATATTCTGCTGACACAGCCATGCCACTCTGCTGACACTCTGCTGACACACACATGACACTCCGCTGACACAGCCATGACATTCTGCTGACACAGCCATGCCACTCTGCTGACACAGCCATGCCACTCTGCTGACACAGCCATGCCACTCTGCTGACACAGCCATGACATTCTGCTGACACAGCCATGCCACTCTGCTGCCACAGCTGCGGCTGATTAGCGTGTGATTGGACGTATCACTGCACGGCGCGCGCGAGATTAGCTGTGCCTCGCTGTCATGGTGTAATGGCCAGCTGCACGAGCAGGCAACATTGACAGGTTATTCGCGACCGACGCTCAGCTGGTGTGACCACGTATGATGACGTCATTGGTGACACCTGATCCTTACCACACCAGTGCTGGATACGGCAGCACTGTAATGATCTGGCAAAATAATGATCTGGCAACAGGGTATTATAACAGGGGCATGACTGATTCGAGATAGGTGTCATCTTTAGATGTCTCCTCTTCGCATTTAATTTTCGCTCCATTTCTGAAGATTATAAGCCACCCATGACACAACCTAAAACAAAGAACCCTCTTCGTTTTGTTGAAAGCTATGGGCGTTTTAGATTTTGTGTGGGTGTTTGTTTACCGATTGTCATGCGTAGCCGTGCTGGTTAAGCCCTGAGGGTGTTTCAACACACACAAAGGAATAATCCCCCCCCCACACACAATTTAGTGGGTGATCAATCTGCTGGCGTTGCCGGGACAACTGTACGTGTTGCAGGGCGCCGTCTGCCCGGTAGCGATGCCGGGACAACTGTACGTGTTGCAGGGCGCCGTCTGCCCGGTAGCGTTGCCGGGACAACTGTACGTGTTGCAGGGCGCCGTCTGCCCGGTAGCGATGCCGGGACAACTGTACGTGTTGCAGGGCGCCGTCTGCCCGGTAGCGTTGCCGGGACAACTGTACGTGTTGCAGGGCGCCGTCTGCCCGGTAGCGTTGCCGGGACAACTGTACGTGTTGCAGGGCGCCGTCTGCCCGGTAGCGTTGCCGGGACAACTGTACGTGTTGCAGGGCGCCGTCTGCCCGGTAGCGTTGCCGGGACAACTGTACGTGTTGCAGGGCGCCGTCTGCCCGGTAGCGATGCCGGGACAACTGTACGTGTTGCGCCCTGTGCTGACTGCCGATCCCAGCTGGAGGGGAACATCACCGTGTTCTGGCGCCCTGTGCTGACTGCCGAGCCCAGCTGGAGGGGAACCTCACCGTGTTCTGGCGCCCTGTGCTGACTGCCGAGCCCAGCTGGAGGCGAACATCACCGTGTTCTGGCGCCCTGTGCTGACTGCCGAGCCCAGCTGGAGTTCCGGCGGGCGTCTCAGGTCAGCCGGCCTGGCGGGTGTGACCGTGCGGAGACGCGCCCATGTTAAACATGACACTCTGCTGACACAGCCAGGGCACTCTGCTGACACAGCCATGCCACTCTGCTGACACAACCATGACATTCTGCTGACACAGCCATGACATTCTGCTGACACACACATGACACTCTGCTGACACAGCCATGACATTCTGCTGACACAGCCATGACATTCTGCTGACACACACATGACATTCTGCTGACACAGCCATGACATTCTGCTGACACACACATGATACTCTGCTGACACAGCCATGCCACTCTGCTGACACTCTGCTGACACACACATGACACTCCGCTGACACAGCCATGACATTCTGCTGACACAGCCATGACATTCTGCTGACACACACATGACACTCTGGTGACACACTCATGACACTCTGTTGACACAGCCATGACATTCTGCTGACACAGCCATGATATTCTGCTGACACAGCCATGCCACTCTGCTGACACTCTGCTGACACACACATGACACTCCGCTGACACAGCCATGACATTCTGCTGACACAGCCATGCCACTCTGCTGACACAGCCATGCCACTCTGCTGACACAGCCATGCCACTCTGCTGACACAGCCATGACATTCTGCTGACACAGCCATGCCACTCTGCTGCCACAGCTGCGGCTGATTAGCGTGTGATTGGACGTATCACTGCACGGCGCGCGCGAGATTAGCTGTGCCTCGCTGTCATGGTGTAATGGCCAGCTGCACGAGCAGGCAACATTGACAGGTTATTCGCGACCGACGCTCAGCTGGTGTGACCACGTATGATGACGTCATTGGTGACACCTGATCCTTACCACACCAGTGCTGGATACGGCAGCACTGTAATGATCTGGCAAAATAATGATCTGGCAACAGGGTATTATAACAGGGGCATGACTGATTCGAGATAGGTGTCATCTTTAGATGTCTCCTCTTCGCATTTAATTTTCGCTCCATTTCTGAAGATTATAAGCCACCCATGACACAACCTAAAACAAAGAACCCTCTTCGTTTTGTTGAAAAGCTATGGGCGTTTTAGATTTTGTGTGGGTGTTTGTTTACCGATTGTCATGCGTAGCCGTGCTGGTTAAGCCCTGAGGGTGTTTCAACACACACAAAGGAATAATCCCCCCCCCACACACAATTTAGTGGGTGATCAATCTGCTGGCGTTGCCGGGACAACTGTACGTGTTGCAGGGCGCCGTCTGCCCGGTAGCGATGCCGGGACAACTGTACGTGTTGCAGGGCGCCGTCTGCCCGGTAGCGTTGCCGGGACAACTGTACGTGTTGCAGGGCGCCGTCTGCCCGGTAGCGATGCCGGGACAACTGTACGTGTTGCAGGGCGCCGTCTGCCCGGTAGCGTTGCCGGGACAACTGTACGTGTTGCAGGGCGCCGTCTGCCCGGTAGCGTTGCCGGGACAACTGTACGTGTTGCAGGGCGCCGTCTGCCCGGTAGCGTTGCCGGGACAACTGTACGTGTTGCAGGGCGCCGTCTGCCCGGTAGCGTTGCCGGGACAACTGTACGTGTTGCAGGGCGCCGTCTGCCCGGTAGCGATGCCGGGACAACTGTACGTGTTGCAGGGTGCCGTCTGCCCGGTAGCGATGCCGGGACAACTGTACGTGTTGCAGGGCGCCGTCTGCCCGGTAGCGTTGCCGGGACAACTGTACGTGTTGCAGGGCGCCGTCTGCCCGGTAGCGATGCCGGGACAACTGTACGTGTTGCAGGGCGCCGTCTGCCCGGTAGCGTTGCCGGGACAACTGTACGTGTTGCGGGGCGCCGTCTGCCCGGTAGCGTTGCCGGGACAACTGTACGTGTTGCAGGGCGCCGTCTGCCCGGTAGCGATGCCGGGACAACTGTACGTGTTGCAGGGCGCCGTCTGCCCGGTAGCGATGCCGGGACAACTGTACGTGTTGCAGGGCGCCGTCTGCCCGGTAGCGTTGCCGGGACAACTGTACGTGTTGCAGGGCGCCGTCTGCCCGGTAGCGTTGCCGGGACAACTGTACGTGTTGCAGGGCGCCGTCTGCCCGGTAGCGTTGCCGGGACAACTGTACGTGTTGCAGGGCGCCGTCTGCCCGGTAGCGTTGCCGGGACAACTGTACGTGTTGCAGGGCGCCGTCTGCCCGGTAGCGTTGCCGGGACAACTGTACGTGTTGCAGGGCGCCGTCTGCCCGGTAGCGTTGCCGGGACAACTGTACGTGTTGCGGGGCGCCGTGTCTGCCCGGTAAGCACGCCTTGGTGGGCGTACCCTACTGATTGTGGTCACATGGCACATCTGATACACCGCACAAAGCGTTCCCTCTGCTCTGTTTCTAGAAAACATACAGAGATACTGAATCTGAGTGCAGCGAGCAGGCATGTAAGCCAATATACACGTGCATGCCAAGAAATAACGCCCATAATCCTGTCACGAAACACCAATTCCTGGCAATCAAAATAGTATACGACTCACTGCGGTGTCAGCGCAAATAGTGAACACTGAACATGTCGGATAGTCCTCTAGTCAGATGCTGGATAGTCCTTTAGTCGGATCCCGGATGTCGGATAGTCCTTTAGTCGGATCTCGGATGTCGGATAGTCCTTTATTCGGATGTCGGATGTCGGATTGTCCTTTAGTAGGATGTCGGATGTCGGATAGTCCTCTAGTCAGATGTCAGATGTCGGATGTCGGATAGTCCTTTAGTCGGATAGTCCTTTAGTCGGATAGTCCTTTAGTCGGATGTCGGATGTCGGATAGTCCTCTAGTCAGATGTCGGATGTCGGATAGTCCTTTAGTCGGATGTCGGATGTCGGATAGTCCTCTAGTCAGATGTCGGATGTCGGATAGTCCTTTAGTCGGATGTCGGATGTAGGATAGTCCTCTAGTCAGATGCTGGATAGTCCTCTAGTCGGATGTCTGATGTCGGATAGTCCTCTAGTCGGATGTCGGATAGTCCTCTATGGGTGTCATACGGGCGCTGAAAAGCTGCTATGCCTTTTCAGAGTAATAGTTACTTTACATAAATAATTTCCCTATATGGATGAACACCTTCTTTTCCATGTCGTTTTATATGTATTGCATTCAACAGTTTTGGGGGAAAGTCGCACTGCTGCTGGAGAACAGTTCACCTTAGGGTCCAAAGAAAGTGTCCTTTCGAAAACTCTGGGGCATTTTAAAGTGTCGTTATTTTTCTAGATTGATATAAGAGTTATTTTTTAAATCTATGCATGCAACTAAGAAAACCAGATTTTGCAGGTGGGACACATTTAAGAAATACTTAAGCAATAGTCTCCAAAGCACGAAAACTATCACTAGCATCTTTCTGCCTATCGACCATTAAAACCATTATGCGTTCAACATTGTGTCACCGCATTATGCATCACCAGCTGATCACCAGCTGATCACCAGACGCTCACCAGCTGATCACCAGACGCTCACCAGCTGATCACCAGACGCTCACCAGCTGATCACCAGACGCTCACCAGCTGAACTTTCAGACGGCGCCACTGCACAATGCCTGTCACCCATCTGATGCCTATCTGTACTTATATGGGCCTGAAGCCCACGCTTAGAGCGCACGTGCGCCGCGCAGCACGTGCACTCCGAATTCAGTCGCGGACAAACGGCTCGCTGAACCAACCAGCCGCCGCGCCTGCCCGGCCTGCTCGGCTGCTCGGCCGGCGGGCGCGCTTAACGGCTGGCTGCCCGGCCTGCTCGGCTGCGCGGGTGGCTGACGTGCGCTCTTGTCAGTCCCCGGCCGTCCCGGCAGCAAAAACCCGCCACTTCGCCGCGTCTGACCCCGATGTGACCAGGTCGGCGAAGGGGGAGGGGAGGAGAAGGGGTCAATGTGCAGATCTGCAGAGCTGGCCCGTCAGTTTCGTCAGCTCCAGCTCTGATCTCGCGTGTCACTGCCACACGGACAGTGAACACGGCACACAACCATCCATCAGAGAGCAGAGCACATCGCACAAGAGCATATCGGAGAACAGTGAACACGGCACACAACCATCCATCAGAGAGCAGAGCACGGCACACAACCATCCATCAGAGAACAGAACACATCGCACAACCATCCATCAGAGAGCAGAGCACATCGCACAACCATCCATCAGAGAGCAGAGCACGGCACACAACCATCCATCAGAGAGCAGAGCACGGTACACAACCATCCATCAGAGAGCAGAGCACGGCACACAACCATCCATCAGAGAGTAGAGAACATCGCACAACCATCCATCAGAGAGCAGAGCACATCGTACAAGAGCATATCGGATAACAGTGAACACGGCACACAACCATCCATCAGAGAGCAGAGCACGGCACACGACCATCCATCAGAGAGCAGAGAACATCGCACAACCATCCATCATAGAGCAGAGCACGGCACACAACCATCCATCAGAGAGCAGAGCACATCGCACAACCATCCATCAGAGAGCAGAGCACGGCACACAACCATCCATCAGAGAGCAGAGCACATCGCACAACCATCCATCAGAGAGCAGAGCACGGCACACAACCATCCATCAGAGAGCAGAGCACGGCACACAACCATCCACCAGAGAGAAGAGCACGGCACACAACCATCCATCAGAGAGCAGAGAACATCGCACAACCATCCATCAGAGAGCAGAGCACATCGCACAACCATCCATCAGAGAGCAGAGCACATCGCACAACCATCCATCAGAGAGCAGAGCACATCGCACAACCATCCATCAGAGAGCAGAGCACGGCACACAACCATCCATCAGAGAGCAGAGCACATCGCACAACAATCCATCAGAGAGCAGAGCACGGCACACAACCATCCATCAGAGAGCAGAGCACGGCACACAACCATCCATCAGAGAGCAGAGCACGGCACACAACCATCCATCAGAGAGCACGGCACACAACCATCCATCAGAGAGCAGAGCACATCGCACAACCATCCATCAGAGAGCAGAGCACGGCACACAACCATCCATCAGATAGCAGAGCACGGCACACAACCATCCATCAGAGAGCAGAGCACGTCGCACAACCATCCATCAGAGAGCAGAGCACGGCACACAACCATCCATCAGAGAGCAGAGCACGGCACACAACCATCCATCAGAGAGCAGAGCACATCGCACAACCATCCATCAGAGAGCAGAGCACGGCACACAACCATCCATCAGAGAGCAGAGCACATCGCACAACCATCCATCATAGAGCAGAGCACGGCACACAACCATCCATCAGAGAGCAGAGCACATCGCACAACCATCCATCAGATAGCAGAGCACGGCACACAACCATCCATCAGAGAGCAGAGCACGGCACACAACCATCCATCAGAGAGCAGAGCACATCGCACAACCATCCATCAGAGAGCAGAGCACGGCACACAACCATCCATCAGATAGCAGAGCACGGCACACAACCATCCATCAGAGAGCAGAGCACGGCACACAACCATCCATCAGAGAGCAGAGAACATCGCACAACCATCCATCATAGAGCAGAGCACGGCACACAACCATCCATCAGAGAGCAGAGCACGGCACACAACCATCCATCAGAGAGCAGAGAACATCGCACAACCATCCATCAGAGAGCAGAGCACATCGCACAAGAGCCCATCGGAGAACATGGAACATCGCACAAGAGCCGATAGGAGAACATAGAACATCGCACAAGAACCCATCGGAGAACATAGAACATCGCACAAGAGCCCATCGGATAACAGATAGCATCGCACAAGAGCCGATAGGAGAACATAGAACATCGCACAAGAACCCATCGGAGAACATAGAACATCGCACAAGAGCCGATAGGAGAACATAGAACATCGCACAAGAACCCATTGGAGAACAGAGAACAATGAACGGCGAATGCTGCCGCTGCAGTCCTGCGTCCAAGTGCCCATCGGCTGGCTTCACTACAGAGTGAGTCAACAACAGTCCATATCAAGACTGGCTCGGAAGGCAGTCGCCGGCCGGCCGGCTGGTCTCGGTACACATACACACACACTGCACTATTGGATCCGCCGGACACCGCGAGCACCGCGAACAAACATGTTATTCATCGCACAAGAGCCAAAATAGTGAATAACATGTTTGTACAGCTCGCGGTGTCCGGCGGATCCAATAGTGCAGTGTGTGTGTATGTGTACCGAGACCAGCCGGCCGGCCGGCGACTGCCTTCCGAGCCAGTCTTGATATGGACTGTTGTTGACTCACTCTGTAGTGAAGCCAGCCGATGGGCACTTGGACGCAGGACTGCAGCGGCAGCATTCGCCGTTCATTGTTCTCTGTTCTCCGATGGGTTCTTGTGCGATGTTCTATGTTCTCCTATCGGCTCTTGTGCGATGAATGCGATGAATAACATTCAGTTCCAATGGAATTCAGTTCCAGGCTGCAGCTCCACTGCAGGCACTGGCGGATCCAGGGGGAGGGAGAGGGGGGGGGGGGCGGCAGGGGTAAAATCCCCCCCATTCCACGCTGGGGGGGGGGGGGGGGGCGGCAATAGAAATTAGCCCTCCCAAAATCCGCTGAAACTGGCGATGAAAAATGGGTACTGACTGCGAAAAATAACTTCATGCGAAAAAATAACGATTTTTTGCTTCGTTCGTGTTTCTTCTATTTTGTAGCATTTTGGTAGCAGTAGGGAAAGTGGCGTGTCTGGCGCTATTTTTTATCTGGAGCGATACACAACCAACGTAGTTATAATTGTACACGCAGCGTCGCAGCCTTTGGTCTCGCCTGCTTAGGAGCGCGTGAGTGAAGTTCCATGCAGAGGTACATACTTGTGTTGTGTGAATACGTCTACTAGTAGGTAATAACCCGCGCCGTGCCGGTGCTCGGCGCCACCTTCGCCGTGCCAGGTGGGGGGGGGGGGGGGGGGGGGGGGTCGACGTCCCCTCGAACTCGGCTCCTATGGTACATATACAAAAACCGAAAGTACTGTTCGAAAGCTCATCAAAAATCATTATTGAAACTATTTCGTTTTTTTCTCAGGTCAATATTGAGGTCACCAGAGTCATCAAAGGTCAGATTTTCCAGTTTTAGGACTTTGCTCCAGAAACCCCCAAATATATCGATAATTATAATAGCTAGGAACAAACATATAAAAGCAATCGAAAGCTCTTGAAAAATTGAATGGCTAATCTGCCCTCAAATGATAAGTCAGGCCAACAGTTGAGGCTCCAGAGGTCATCAAAAGTCAAGGAGGCTAGTTTTGGCAAAACAGTTTTCGCAAATAACTTTTTACCTAATAAATCTGAGGCAATAATTGAAACGCCATTGTTTTTGTATCGTTAAGGCGCTCTAAATAATATTATGGTGACCAGGTTAGGTCAACTTAAAAGTTGACCTCAGGTCAAGGTCAAGTGGTGACCCAAGTAGGTCATGTTGCACATTGGGAGACGTGTCTCGACGAGCAAACACATTGGTACCGGTTTAACTTCTCTGTCTTCATTCCGTCGGGAGTTATTGACACAAAAGTGTCGGTGACCTCGGATGACCTTGGCTGATCCTGTAGGGGGAGGGTGCACTCCTCGACATTTCGACATTTTGCCCTAAATTTTCACCCTCATCTCTCACTTTTTGTTCAAAATTGGTCTATGGGGTTTTCATGTGTCTTGAATTCAGCTGAGGAAATATTAGCTCGATCTGACCTCAGGTTTTCGAGTTATAGCCTCGGGCAATTTGGCAAGGTCACGCTGCAGAGGTATATTTGGAAGCCGAAATAGTGCATTTGACATAACCAAATGTCAAAAACTTATATGGCTTAATTCACAATGAAACGGAGATTCTATTTCTGGGCTTTGTTGCGTGACCTTGAATGACCTTGCCCCGTGAGCTCGTGACCTTTTTTTCGTTGATATCGTATGACCCCGGGTACACCTATTATTTCAATTTTTGACTTCGAAAAATACTCGTAAATACATTGCTTAACAACGCAAAAAAAAAGTTTTCCCTCTAATTTCCATATTTGCCGCCAGTATGCGCGCGTGTTTTCGAATTACCCCCAAGGGGGAGGGGTAACGGGCGGATATCTCAGCTACCATTGCAGCTAGAGACCCGATTTTTGGTATACACATTGTCAGGGTGACGAGCAACACCGCGCAGCCATCCGGCGTGGTCAAAAACGGATCAAATGGTGAAGACCCCGCCAAAATCGGTCCCATAGGTTCGGAGCATGACGTCGGCAACGATTTTGGGCTGTTTTGGTCCAATTTGGTCCACTTCGACTGCACCAAAGTGGACAAAACTAAAAACGGCACCGTTTAGACCAAACCGGATCGAATGGTGAAGACTCCGTTCAAATCGGTCCCAAAGGTTCGGAGCATGACGTCGTCTGAAACGATGTTTGGCGGTTTTGGTTCAATTTGGTCCACTTAGTGGATACGAAGTGGATAAAACTCAAAACTGCACCGTTTTGGACCACGACGGATCGAACGGTGAAGACCTCACCCAAATCGATCTCATAGTTTCGGAGCATGACGTCGTCGACAACGACTTTTGGCGGTTTTGGTAGAACATTGTAATTTTGTTTCACTTAGATTAGACCAAAGTGGATACAACTCAACAGGGCACTGTTTTGAACCACGTCGGATCAAATAGCGCAGACTTCACCCAAATCGGTCCCATAGGTTCGCAGATATTCGCCCCTTACCCCTTCTCTATGGGGTAATTCGAAAACACGCACGTATATCGACGGAAAATATGGAAATTAGAGAAAAAACGCACCTTTTTATTTGTTGCGTTGTTAGTAAATATATTGACGAGTATTTTGCAAAGTCAAAAATTGAAATCAGAGATATACCCGGGGTCATACGAGGTCAACGAAAAAAAGGTCACGAGGTCACGGGGTCAAGTTCATTCAAAGTCACACAAAAAAGCCCAGAAATAGAATTTCTGTTTCATTGTGAATTCAGACCTCGCCCTCGCCCTACGGGAACTTTTTCACCTTCGCCCTACGGGGGGTCCTAAAACGACCCCCCTGTTAACTTCCAAACCAAGCAACATAGAGCAACGCAGTAAGAACCAACATGTTGCCTGTCATGTTTAGAATCTAACGGTATGCAATTTTGAGGTTTCGGGTCAACGAGTGATCTTCCAGGTCAAGTGAATGACCTAGATCGACCACGTCCAGAACAGCGATTTTGCTCTGTCAGAAAACCTCAAAATGAGAAATTGATAAATGTAAATAAAAAGGCATGTTCATAGACCAGTTTTGTCTCAGAAATACAGAAAAGGTAATTATTTATTCATATCTGGTAACAAAAAGTCCAAAAAAGTTATTAAAAAAATGACGTCATGAATTTTTACACTTAGGGAGCCATTACTCAGTCAAAAATAGAGTTTTTCTTTGAAATTTGGTTTAAGTGTTGTCCATACTCAGTTCTCTCACATATATTCCGGTTTTTTAACATCTTTTAAAATTTTGTTTTTGTGGTGACTTTTCCAAAAAAATAGTTTTTGTTCATTTTGGGGGGCACAAACCCAAAATTGTGAAAATCTGAGATTGCGATTTTAAAGAAAATTACATTTTGTATCTTTGCTTAGTTGCGTTTTTAATTTGCTTCAAAACTCTGTTGTCTACGATTTTTCAAACAATTATCGTTTTTCCACCAACATGACGTCATCAAAACATCATTATTTCCCGAATTTCTCAACCAATTTTAATTAAATTTGTACAGGATACGTATAATTGTTGTATACTTAGCTACCTTGGCCTATGACTGAAAATGTCAGCAAGATTCGTTGCATTTTGAAAAAGTGATGCAAGAAAAAACTCAGGGGGGTTGTTTTAGGACCCTCCCCCCGTAGGGCGAGGGTAAGTCTTTTTGACATTTGGTTATGTGAAATGACTTCGAATGATTTCGGCCTCCAAAAATACCTCTGCAGCGTGACCTTGCCAAAATGCCCGAAGCTATAACTCGAAAACCTGAGGTCAGTTCGCGCTAATATTGCCACAGCTGAATTCAGGACCCTATAGACCAATTTCGATCAAGAAGTGAGAGATGAGGGTTATTTCGACTAGTCGAAATGTCGTGGAATGCCCCAGGGGTCACTGAACAAAAATTGCACCTGTGTCATCAAGAATGGCCTATGATAACATGATCCAGAAGGAATTGGACTGATATGCGTATCCTAGGAATAGGAGGCATTTTAATATTTCCCTATTTACTTATAATGGGTAGGTCACGAAATTGGCCCGACCTTGGCCTGGGTCACCGATATCAAAAACCTGAGACATACGAATTGTAGGTACATATAAGACTATAAGAGGTGCAGAAAATCCTAGATTTTTGGTCACAGCCTATTTACGGCCACGGAATGAGCTGGCAAGTCACAGCTTTAGTCACGGCGCTCCAATGCTATCCCTATGGGGCTGACCTGGCCAGTCACAGCTTCAGTCACGGCCATGACCAGTTCTGGTCCCAGCGCTAGGACGCTGGCACCATAATCTTGCATCTCTAGTATGCACCCATGACCTTATGAAATCCCGCAAGTTTGAAACGATCGGCCACAAACTGTGGCTGCGGTACGACCACAAACTGTTTTGGAGGTGGGTTACGTGACCTGGCCTGAGATGACCTGAGGTCAAAACTTTCACACAATGTGCATAATTGATGTCTGAACAGCTGTCCCAAATTTCGTGGCGCTACGTGCCGCCGTTTTCACGCTATCCTTGAAAAACCTGGGGGGGGGGGGCGTTTAAACGCCCCCGGCACGGCGCGGGTTTTGTAGGGTAAATAGTTTCAGTAAAAAAACGTATTTCCCAATTTTCTTCTTGCGTAGCTATGAATTGATTTCCAGATATATACCGAGCAGGTATGCAATAAACTATTATTATTATTAGTTCTGAAGTGGTAGCCCTACCACTGCAGAACACTGGTGGATCCAGGGGGGGGGGGGGCATTAGAGGCATTCAATATGCCCCATGCGTGTTCCTGCATTGGCTGTAAGAAGTGATAATTAGGGAAAATACCCCCCCCCCCGGTCAACAACCTTTCGCTGATGAAACGGAGCGAAATTTTAGCCCCCCCCCCCCCCCCCCCAACTCGAACCCTAGATCCGCCAGTGACTGTAGGACGCTTAGAAAGGTCAGCACGTCGCCTGGAAGTCGTCTGCTACCACCCTGATGTCTTCCAGGCGGCAGGCGACCTTATGATGCCTTCTATAGGCGGCCAGCAGGCACTTTGTCTTCTAGGCCGCCGCTGGTCCACTTGAAGGCCGGCAGTCAGCGGGATGGAACGGCCTGGTCCTGGCCTCAGAGGCAGAGGCTGAGGTTTTGTTTATTTGGTGGCTAGTATCTGATACCTGATATAATGATTACGTGGTCTGAACGATTGAAGCTGAGTGAGCAGTTCCCTGTCTGAGCCGCTGAGCAGCTGAGCTGACCGGGTAGTCACGTGACTGAGTAATTTATCTCAGCAGGCTTTTTACATTTGTCTTTTTGCTTTTTTTACTTTTTGCATTTTACTTTTTGCCTTTTTGACTTTTTGCATTTTACTTTTTGCCTTTTTGATTTTTATCCATTATTACTTTTTGCCTGTTTGACTTTTTGCATTTGCTTTTATCCTTTTGACTTTTTGCATTTTACTTTTTGTCCTTTTGACTTTTTGCGGTTTTTACTTTTTGCTTTTATCCTTTTGAATTTTTGCCTGTTTGACTTTTGCATTTGACTTTTTGCTTTTTGACTTTTTGCCATTTGACTTTTTGTCCGTTTTACTTTTTGCCGTTTTGACTTTTTTGCATTTTACTTTTAGCCTATTTGACTTTTTGTCCTTTGACTTTTTCACATTTTACTTTTTGTCCTTTGACTTTTTTGACTTTTGACTTTTTGTCCGGTTACCCTCTCACCCTCTCAGGCCTGCATGGGCCCTCTCAGACCTGGAATGGGCCCTCTCCAGAGGCGTTGCCAGGGAGAGAAGGGCAATTCCCCCCCCCCCCCCCCCCTGAAGGTCCGTACGTGCCCCCTTTGCTCGAAAAAATGAATGATTTTTTGTTTGTTTGTTTTTTAAGTTTTTTGTTGTTGAAAATATGTCCCTCTAAGGATATAGTGGGCCAAATCCGGTGAGTTTTTTTTTGGTAGTGATACCTTATGCCCCCCCCCCCCCCTGAGCAAAAATTGCACCCCCTGGAGTGAATCCTGGCTACGCCACTGGTATCAATAGTCAGTATTGTTTGTTCTCAGTTTTACATAGGTTTTCTAAGCAGATAACCAAATAGGGTTCGAATCCTTGGAGAAAATGATCTCGTTGGGTTTAATTTACACCTTGAGAAATTTCCCACAGCATAACACTAGGTCTATCAGCTATTAAATTTGACTGGGGCGACTTCATTTGTCTCGACGTATTACAGTTTGTCGGGGCGTAGCCGTCTAGCAGCGACCAGGCTCTTTCGAGACCGTCCACGTCCGTCCCTGGAGCGACATTCCAGAGTCTGACCAGGCTCTTTAGAGACCGTCCACGTCCGTCCCTGGAGCGACATCATTCCAGAGTCTGACCAGGCTCTTTAGAGACCGTCCACGTCCGTCCCTGGAGCGACATTCCAGAGTCTGACCAGGCTCTTTAGAGACCGTCCACGTCCGTCCCTGGAGCGACATTCCAGAGTCTGACCAGGCTCTTTAGAGACCGTCCACGTCCGTCCCTGGAGCGACATTCCAGAGTCTGACCAGGCTCTTTAGAGACCGTCCACGTCCGTCCCTGGAGCGACATTCCAGAGTCTGACCAGGCTCTTTAGAGACCGTCCACGTCTGTCCCTGGAGCGACATTCCAGAGTCTGACCAGGCTCTTTAGAGACCGTCCACGTCCGTCCCTGGAGCGACATTCCAGAGTCTGACCAGACTATTTAGAGACCGTCCACGTCCGTCCCTGGAGCGACATTCCAGAGTCTGACCAGACTATTTAGAGACCGTCCACGTCCGTCCCTGGAGCGACATTCCAGAGTCTGACCAGGCTCTTTAGAGACCGTTCACGTCCGTCCCTGGAGCGACATTCCAGAGTCTGTAGACATTCCGGACATTCCGTGGCGTAGCCCTGCAGCTCATCTCTGTGTACTGTGGCTGTAACAGTGAGAGTGAGAGTGAGTCACACT
Source organism: Chirona hameri (assembly GCA_036785665.1). Taxonomy (NCBI): domain Eukaryota; kingdom Metazoa; phylum Arthropoda; class Thecostraca; order Balanomorpha; family Balanidae; genus Chirona; species Chirona hameri. The sequence goes on along the minus strand of JAXIVJ010012722.1, from coordinate 23,952 downwards.
CCACTGCTGCTGTGCTCACTGGTATGGTGCCTACGGAGCCAAGGTTGACGACGCGCCCCCGGCCACATTCACAACCCACCGGTCCGGCCACACACAGACATATTTCTCACGCCATGGCACATGGTTATCAACTGGTTATTTGCCAGCTACACTGGTTATTTGCCAGCTACACGCACTCAACGCTTGTAACTATATAATTTATGAGATACTGGCACCCGAACGGTGCCGTGTTTTGTGTTGGTTTACACGTGTCACGTGTCACGTTACGTCATGGAGAGCTCGGCTATTACTGAGCTGACAGGTTCTTATCGAACGGCACCGTCCGTCATTTAGCAGTGTATCGAACGGTACCGTCCGCCATTTAATCGACAGTTTCCTGTCGATATGTGCTTCCATAAATGACCGAAAAGGAAAGTAACACAAGCAGTATTTACCAGAGTTCGCCACGGGCCGGGCTGGCCCTATGCGCCATGGGCCGGGCCTGGGCCGGACCTCAACTTTAAGAAAATCACCGGGCTCTAGACGGGCCTGGGCTGATAATTTTCAAGTGATGCGCGCAAGCTCAGGTCAGCTTAAAAATATTTTAACCAGCAGTTCATTTACACGGCAACACACTGTTGCTGTGGCTGTGGCTTTTTTTTGGTTAGCATAGTTGGTTCATTGTTTCACATTTATAGTATACAAGTACATATGCTAGGATAATGATTGCACATTTTGTGAAAATAATGATATGCTTAATCTGAACGGGCTGGGCCTGGGCCTCAATATTATGAATTTGACCGGGCCTGGGCTTGGTGTTATGGGTCTGGGCCGGGCCGGGCTGTGGGTTGGTGGGCCCGTGGCGAATACTGGTATTTACACAAGCAGTATCGTTCCGGTTGTGATTTCAGCTACCAGCTAGCCTGAGAGGGGACACTGTGGCATGTTAGATGAAGAAGTCAGGTATAGCGAAACCTCAGATTGCATGACAGTATATCTAATGCGGCCTTGCTATTGGATACGCCAAGGCTCAGGTGTTCGGTGCGTTCCTGGGCAGCACTAGGCGTGACGTCACTAGGCGTGACGGTACTAACATCGTGCAGTAATACTGGGCTCCCGAAACAGCCTCTGTCGGCGCCGGCTCTGACCAACAGTCACCACTGTCTACTGTCGCCGCAGTCCGCCACCTGGTCACAGGCGTCCAGTGACGGACAGCTGGCAACCCACGCGCCCCCGGGCTTCGAGCTGACAACAGACACCCGCATCTCACTCGCCCACGGCCGTGTTTCTGTGGCGTCACTGGTGCCTGCCGGCCGTCAGTCTCCCGGCCCGGCCAGCAGGCAGACGCACAGAACACGCTCCTGCACACGGGTCCGCCGGCCGGCCGCCGCCACCCACACGTGTGACACTGGGCGTCCGCCGGCTAAGGTCACGCTGAGTCAGAGTCGCCGCGAGTCACTGAAGCACGTGAGGCACATCCGGCAGGCCGGCGTCTTTGTCTCGATATATGCGGGTACGCAGCTCATTGGCACCGGCTGTGAAACGGCCTGTGAAACGGTCTGTGAAACGGCCTGTGAAACGGCCTGTGAAACGGCCTGCAGAATACTGTCACGACAATTGTTGCGGCTTCATTGACCCGGCATTGACTGGGGTCTCAGCAGAACGCCATTGACTGGGGGGGGGGGGGGGGGGGGAGGGGAGGGGTTCGTTAAACGCCCCCTGGTTATCTTCCGAACCAATGATCGCAGGGAGACCCACAAGGCGGCGATCGAAAGCTCTCAATGAGTCGAATCTAAAGCATGCTCAAAAATGTCAAAGTGAGGTCAAATGTCAGGTAACGGTCAGGTCAAAGGTCAAAATTGGCGTATTTGAGTTTATGGGTCATACTTTCCATCCATAATGATGTAAAAGAAGGTACCCGAAGTTTCACGATGATAGCACTATTAGTTGTTTAGTTATTGCGAAAATTAATCAGGGGGGGGGGGCGTTAAACGCCCCCCCCCCTAGTCAATGGCGGGTTAAAGAGCGGAGGCGTGGTGCTACGTACGCTACGTGCAAGTTTAGCTCAGCTGTATCAATGAATCGCGAGTGGGCACGTCAGCTATGGCCGAGGCTGAGAGCTGGGAGAAGGTACCATGCAGACGGTACCATGCAGTCCAAGCAGTCGCGTCCACTGGACTGGCCATTTGGACTGGACTGGACATTTGGACTGGACTGCACATTTGGACTGGACTGGACATTTGGACTGGACTGGACATTTTGACTGGACTGGACATTTTGACTGGACTGGACATTTGGACTGGACTGGACATTTGGACTGGACTGGACATTTGGACTGGACTGGACATTTGGACTGGACTGGACATTTGGACTGGACTGGACATTTGAACTGGACTGGACATATGGACTGGACCGGACATTTGGGCTGGACTGGACATTTGGACTGGACTGGACATTTGGACTGGACTGGACATTTGGACTGGACCGGACATTTGGACGGGACTGGACATTTGTACTGGACTGGACATTTGGACTGGACTGGACATTTGAACTGGACTGGACATATGGACTGGACTGGACATTTGGACTAGGCTGGACATTTGGACTGGACCGGACATTTGGGCTGGACTGGACTGGACATTTGGACTGGACTGGACATTTGGGCTGGACTGGACATTTGGACTGGACTGGACATTTGGACTGGACTGGACATTTGGACTGGACTGGACATTTTGACTGGACTGGACATTTGAACTGGACTGGACATATGGACTGGACCGGACATTTGGGCTGGACTGGACATTTGTACTGGACTGGACATTTGGACTGGACTGGACATTTGGACTGGACTGGACATTTTGACTGGACTGGACATTTTTACTGGACTGGACATTTGGACTGGACTGAACATTTGGACTGGACTGGACATTTGGACTGGACTGGACATTTGGACTGGACCGGACTGGACTGGACATTTGGACTGGACTGGACATTTCCCCATGTTGAGGTGGCAGCATCTCACGATGCCAGCCTCTCACGGGTCTCACGGGTCAGTACGACACGGGCATCACGGGTCAGTACGACACGGGTCTCACGGGTCAGTACGACACGCGTATCCCGGGTCAGTACGACACGGGTCTCACGGGTCAGTACGACATGGGTCTCACGGGTCAGTACGACACGGGTCTCACGGGTCAGTACGACACGGGTCTCACGGGTCAGTACGACACGGGTATCACGGGTCAGTACGACACGGGTCTCACGGGTCAGTACGACACGGGTCTCACGGGTCAGTACGGCACGGGTCTAACGGGTCAGTACGACACGGGTCTCACGATGCCAGCATCTCACGGGTCTCACGGGTCAGTACGACACGGGTCTCACGGGTCAGTACGACACGGGTTTCACGGGTCAGTACGACACGGGTCTCACGGGTCAGTACGACACGGGTATCACGGGTCAGTACGACACGGGTATCACGGGTCAGTACGACACGGGTCTCACGGGTCAGCATCTCACGGGTCTCACGGGTCAGTACGACACGGGTCTCACGGGTCAATACGACACGGGTCTCACGGGTCAGTACGACACGGGTCTCACGGGTCAGTACGACACGGGTATCACGGGTCAGTACGACACGGGTATCACGGGTCAGCATCTCACGGGTCAGTACGAGCCATCATCGCGCTTCAGTGACATCAGTTCGGTATTGTTAACTCAAAAATCAGCCTTGTGGTCGCTACATTTGGGAATTAATGATTCCGTGACTATTCCACCTTCAGGTCCTGATAATAACGTTCGACTTGCGTGTGCCTACCTTCAGTGACTATGCCACCTTCAGGTCCTGATAATTACGTTCGACTTGTGTGTGCCTACCTTCAGTGACTATGCCACCTTCAGGTCCTGATAATTACGTTCGACTTGTGTGTGCCTACCTTCAGTGACTATGCCACCTTCAGGTCCTCCTAATTACCTTCGACTTGCGTGTGCCTACCTTCAGTGACTATGCCACCTTCAGGTCCTCCTGATTACCTTCGACTTGCGTGTGCCTACCTTCAGTGACTATGCCACCTTCAGGTCCTCCTGATTACCTTCGACTTGCGTGTGCCTACCTTCAGTGACTATGCCACCTTAAGGTCCTCCTAATTACCTTCGACTTGCGTGTGCCTACCTTCAGTGACTATGCCACCTTCAGGTCCTCCTAATTACCTTCGACTTGTGTGTGCCTACCTTCAGTGACTATGCCACCTTCAGGTCCTCCTAATTACCTTCGACTTGCGTGTGCCTACCTTCAGTGACTATGCCACCTTCAGGTCCTCCTAATTACCTTCGACTTGTGTGTGCCTACCTTCAGTGACTATGCCACCTTCAGGTCCTCCTAATTACCTTCGACTTGTGTGTGCCTACCTTCAGTGACTATACCACCTTCAGGTCCTCCTAATTACCTTCGACTTGCGTGTGCCTACCTTCAGTGACTATGCCACCTTCAGGTCCTCCTAATTACCTTCGACTTGTGTGTGCCTACCTTCAGTGACTATACCACCTTCAGGTCCTCCTAATTACATTCGACTTGCGTGTGCCTACCTTCAGTGACTATGCCACCTTCAGGTCCTCCTAATTACCTTCGACTTGTGTGTGCCTACCTTCAGTGACTATGCCACCTTCAGGTCCTCCTAATTACCTTCGACTTGCGTGTGCCTACCTTCAGTGAATATGCCACCTTCAGGTCCTCCTAATTACCTTCGACTTGCGTGTGCCTACCTTCAGTGACTATGCCACCTTCAGGTCCTCCTAATTACCTTCGACTTGCGTGTGCCTACCTTCAGTGACTATGCCACCTTCAGGTCCTCCTGATTACCTTCGACTTGCGTGTGCCTACCTTCAGTGACTATGCCACCTTCAGGTCCTCCTAATTACCTTCGACTTGCGTGTGCCTACCTTCAGTGACTATGCCACCTTCAGGTCCTCCTAATTACCTTCGACTTGCGTGTGCCTACCTTCAGTGACTATGCCACCTTCAGGTCCTCCTAATTACCTTCGACTTGCGTGTGTCTACCTTCAGTGACTATGCCACCTTCAGGTCCTCCTAATTACCTTCGCCTTGCGTGTGCCTACCTTCAGTGACTATGCCACCTTCAGGTCCTCCTGAATACCTTCGACTTGCGTGTGCCTACCTTCAGTAACTATGCCACCTTCAGGTCCTCCTAATTACCTTCGACTTACGTGTGCCTACCTTCAGTGACTATGCCACCTTCAGGTCCTCCTAATTACCTTCGACTTGCGTGTGCCTACCTTCAGTGACTATGCCACCTTCAGGTCCTCCTAATTACCTTCGACTTGCGTGTGCCTACCTTCAGTGACTATGCCACCTTCAGGTCCTCCTAATTACCTTCGACTTGCGTGTGCCTACCTTCAGTGACTATGCCACATTCAGGTCCTCCTAATTACCTTCGACTTGCGTGTGCCTACCTTCAGTGACTATGCCACCTTCAGGTCCTCCTAATTACCTTCGACTTGCGTGTGCCTACCTTCAGTGACTATGCCACCTTCAGGTCCTCCTAATTACCTTCGACTTGCGTGTGCCTACCTTCAGTGACTATGCCACCTTTAGGTCCTCATAATTACCTTCGACTTGCGTGTGCCTACTTTCAGTGACTATGCCACCTTCAGGTCCTCCTAATTACCTTCGACTTGCGTGTGCCTACCTTCAGTGACTATGCCACCTTCAGGTCCTCCTAATTACCTTCGACTTGTGTGTGCCTACCTTCAGTGACTATGCCACCTTCAGGTCCTCCTAATTACCTTCGACTTGCGTGTGCCTACCTTCAGTGACTATGCCACCTTCAGGTCCTCCTAATTACCTTCGACTTGCGTGTGCCTACCTTCAGTGACTATGCCACCTTCAGGTCCTCCTAATTACCTTCGACTTGCGTGTGCCTACCTTCAGTGACTATGCCACCTTCAGGTCCTCCTGATTACCTTCGACTTGCGTGTGCCTACCTTCAGTGACTATGCCACCTGCAGGTCCTCCTGATTACCTTCGACTTGCGTGTGCCTACCTTCAGTGACTATGCCACCTTCAGGTCCTCCTAATTACCTTCGACTTGCGTGTGCCTACCTTCAGTGACTATGCCACCTTCAGGTCCTCCTGATTACCTTCGACTTGCGTGTGCCTACCTTCAGTGACTATGCCACCTTCAGGTCCTCCTGATTACCTTCGACTTGCGTGTGCCTACCGTCAGTGACTATGCCACCTTCAGGTCCTCCTAATTACCTTCGACTTGCGTGTGCCTACCTTCAGTGACTATGCAACCTTCAGGTCCTCCTAATTACCTTCGACTTGCGTGTGCCTACCTTCAGTGACTATGGCACCTTCAGGTCCTGGTAATTACCTTCGACTTGCGTGTGCCTACCTTCAGTGACTATGGCACCTTCAGGTCCTCCTAATTACCTTCGACTTGCGTGTGCCTACCTTCAGTGACTATGCCACCTTCAGGTCCTCCTAATTACCTTCGACTTGCGTGTGCCTACCTTCAGTGACTATGCCACCTTCAGGTCCTGGTAATTACCTTCGACTTACGTGTGCCTACCTTCAGTGACTATGCCACCTTCAGGTCCTGGTAATTACCTTCGACTTGCGTGTGCCTACCTTCAGTGACTATGTCAACTTCAGGTCCTCCTAATTACCGTCGACTTGCGTGTGCCTACCTTCAGTGACTATGCCACCTTCAGGTCCTCCTAATTACCTTCGACTTGCGTGTGCCTACCTTCAGTGACTATGCCACCTTCAGGTCCTGGTAATTACCTTCGACTTGCGTGTGCCTACCTTCAGTGACTATGCCACCTTCAGGTCCTGGTAATTACCTTCGACTTGCGTGTGCCTACCTTCAGTGACTATGCCACCTTCAGGTCCTGGTAATTACCTTCGACTTGCGTGTGCGTGTGTAATTACCCTGCGTCACGTTTCAATGCGTGACTCACATTAAACGCCATGTTTCACGACCTATAGAATGCTACTACAAAGGGCTGCAGCCGCAGTGGCAAACAGCGTCAAAGATACGCGTTATTTGTACCACCACCTATGACCAGCGAAGGAGACAGCAGCTGCACAGCACGAACCGGTGCCGCATCGCTGCATACAACTCCGAAATTGGTCATGTGGTTTGATAGTATTCTGCATAGGTGTCGATTTATATACTTTTGGGGTGGCCCTCGCCCCCCCCCCCCCCAATGTTGAGTTCGGCCCACCCTACTGGTACCCACGCCCCCCCCCTCCAATGGTACCCGCTCGCCCCTCCCCCCCAATGTTTTTGGCCGCTGGCGGATCCAAGAGGGGGCAAAGCGGCCAAACTTCCCAAACCGCCGGAAATGGGCAACAAATTGACACGTTTCCTATTTCAAAAGAAATTCTACGCAGCTTTTACTAAGGAAAGTTTGTTTTAAATCACCCCTTTATGTATAAAGATGCGAAATCCGGTGAATTTTTAACATATTTACAATGTTTGATTTTTAGGGCATTTTTCCGAAGAAATAGTTGTTTTTAATTGATTTATTTTGAAGTGTTTTAGGGATCAAACACCAAAGTTTTCACAAATCCGAGAATCTATAATGTAGCCCTTGCCATTTGCTTTTTTTCTGACGTTTTGTATTGCATTTTGCCCAAAATATAATAGACTTTGTATTTGTATGATCTCTTAAAATTGAGGTATTTTTTTCTTCGCCGAACTCGTGTGTAGTGACGTCACTAAATTCGTTATATCTCAATTTTTCCGACAAAATTGCTTCATTTATGCACAGAAGACGTACAATTGGTGTAGGAGAAGGTACCCAAAGTTTCGCGTTGATATCGCTATCGGTTTTTGAGCTCTGCGAAAATTCGTCAGGGGGAGATATTTACCCCCCCCCCCCCGTCAATGGCAGGTTAACATTGCCGTTTTACTAAGTAAGGGTTCCAAGTAAGGACTCGGGCCTTCTGGCGGATGCAGACGGCACAAAACGTTGGTTTGAGGGGCCGGCCAACAGCATTTCAAAACTCATGAGATTTCGTCTGTTTTTTGCATTATGAATTGATTACAAATACTGTCCTTTGTACTAGTTGCCAAGAATTTCTTAAAAATGTGTTCATTCGGCCGCTGGCGGATCCAGGGGGAGGGGGCATCAGGGGAAAATGCCCCCCCCCCAACATGAATGAGAGGGGATTCAATCAAGTATCCCTCCCCCCCCCCCCTCGCGGGTTCCCAATTTATCGTAAAATCGTAAAAAATTGCCTTTGCAGCAGTGAAAATCCAACTATCCACAGTCAAAAACCGGAAAATTTCGCGCCGCTTCGCGGCATGACACAAGTTTCGCAATTGTTTATACAAATTTGAAAAATGGGAAAATGAATTCCATTAAGTGTCTGGCAGAGGCTCTCCTTGGCGGTAATTGCTGGCACTGGCGGATCCAGGGGGGGGGGGGCATCAGGGGAAAATGCCCCCCACCCACAGGAATCTGAGAGAAGCATTCAATACCAGTATGCCCCCCGCGTGTTCCCTGCACGAAAGTGAGAGAAAAAAAACAATGAATGATCTTTGGAGAAAACTTTATAATCACGGAAGTTTGTTTTTCTCGAGCGATTTAATTTTAAGTTTTATGTATTCCCTTTCTTTCAATGATAGACAAAACAGCGCACCTTATGCAATTCAAGGAGCCCCCGTGACACTTAACCCGCGAGTTACTAGGGTATATTTCATAACGCGACTTACTGGGGGGGGGGGGCTATTTTTTGCCCCCCTCGGATCTCCGAAACTACTGGACAGAATGTAAAAATTCAAACGGCATTCGATAGCCCTGGGATTTTTTTTCGAGGGAAACATAATATTATTGACCTCGGGGTCACCGATGACGTCACAGGTCAGGTCAAGTACAAAATGTTTGACCGTGTCAAAAGGTCTCGATGGATGGAATTGTCGCGCAAAATTGCGATATTAAACGCATAAGCTGTCGATAAATCGGTATGATTCATGTGTCTGACACTTCTAAGTACCTTTCTAAGCTGTTTATGACCTTGGGTCAGGTCAAGGTCATCCGAGGTCACGAGGTCAAACTGCAGATTACGGTCATTAGGCGCTGTAACACATATTTATGGGTTTGTTGTTCGTCTAGAGCTGGAAAAATGACCTTAGAACATTGTTTGTTCCATATAAATAGAAGTAAAAAGCAAAAATGGAAATGCGTTTTTATGCATAGTAATGATGTGAGAGGTGGTCGATTTTTGTCATTTAAAAATTATAACTCAGTCATTTTTGAAGATATCGACTTCAAATTTGGTACACATGTTCACCGCATACGTCTCGATCACATATATTCCGGGTTTTGGATAATTCTGACATTTTCTTAAAATTTTGTTTAAAAAAAAAATGTATTTGGATTTCTCAAAATTTTTAATCAAAAACTAAAAAATCCGAGATAGCAGTTTGATAGCCCGGTCTATTGTCAGTAATTGAGTTTAAGACAATTGAGTTTATCTCAAATATCGTACCTTTGACAACGTTTTCCGCAAACCATTATTTTGCAACAAAAACCGAAGAACATGTCGTCACTCTGACGTCATTCCCGGTTGATCTATCATAGCCTCATATTTTTCCTTTTGTCAACATGTGTAGAATTGATGTGAGAGAAGGTACTGCAAGTTTGGTGACGATACCGGTGTTCGTTTAAGAGTTATTGCAAAATAAAGGGAGGGGGGGGGGGGCAAAAAATAGCCCCCCAGTAAGTCGCGGGTTAATCCGCGAACCGGTGGGGTGGGTCAGAATCTGCCCCCTCCCGGATTTTCTCAATAACTTGAAAACTATGATAGATATCAACGTCAAACTTTCAGTACCTTATGCTGCATCAATTCTACGTCTTCTCACCAAATTCCAATGAAATTGATGCAGTATTTCGGGAGATAATGACGTTGACGTCATGTCATGCCATTTTTGGTGGAAAAATGATAAATGCTTAAACAATCGTAGAAAATGGAATTTTTAAGCAATTTCTTTGTAAAAAGTTAAAAGAAATGAAATGACATTCTCTTTAAGATGGCTATCTCGGATTCGCGAAAATGTGTGTTTTTGACCCTCAAAAATAAAAACTAACTTATCTTTTTCGGAAAAAAATCCACAAAATCAATTTGTGTGAATTTGAAAAGTACATTTTTTAAGCTCGAATACCAAAATAAGGTGACCGACCCAAATCCGCAGAGGAAAAATGGGGGGGGGGGGGTAGGGTACCTTTTAACCACACAAAGATCCCCCACGGAGAGAGGCTGGATCCGCCAGTGTGTTCGCCCCCCCCCCCCAACCGTTTTGAGAAATCGATACCGCTGGTATTCTGATGTCATCATCTAGGTTTGTCAATTTCATCAAAGGTGGGGCAAGACGCCCCATTTTTTTTCCTTCAGAAAATCTCGTTTCCTATTTGACGGAGACGGAGAGTGGTAGCATTTTCACATAGTTCGGAGATTTGTCTTGTATTCTGCATCGCCTAATTCTTCCTTCTTCATTTAAAGGGACTGTCCAACCATTCGAAAAGTGGTCGAATCACACTCAATTGTATGTCTACATGTGAGGCGAGGTCAGCTGAACATGTTCGTGAACTTTTTTTACGACACAAAATGTTTATCTTGGAAGATATTCAACTTTTAGTTTTAAGCAGAAAGTTGGGTTGGTGACGTCATATGATTTTGTTTTTTAATAACAGGGAAATTCTTTGTGCTGCCAAATGAATGGCACAACTTTTTTTGTCGACATCTATTGCGCAGAAAAAACGAACCCTCGTTATCTAGATTGGCTAGCACTATCAGCTGGAGTTGTTGCAGCAGCTGGCCGCCAGGGACCGCTAGTGAGCCAGGGTGTTATGACGTCGCAAGCAAATGGTACCGCTAAATATTTATTGATTTATTTATTTATAAATAAATAAATATTTAGCGTTAAATATTTAACTGGTATCATTTGCTTGCGATGTCATAACACCCTGGCTCAATAGCGGTCCCTGACGGCCAACTGCTGCATCAACTCCAGCTGATAGTGCTAGCCTCTAGATTGGGAACCACCCAGAGATCGAGAAATGAAAGAAGAAAATATTCCAAGGCTGACCTTAAAACAAGTCGACTATCATTACCAGTTGGGTAAAGAGAGACGACGTTGTCGGTTTAGAGGCCCTATTCAATACACATGGGGCTTATATTTTACAGATGTCAAATTCAAACTCGAATATCTTTTTGATTATATCATTGTGGTCGTTTTAACTGCTACCATAATTAATTTCAATGCCAAGCCATCAAAATGTCTATCTCAACTCAAATATAATGTTAAGGTGGGATAGTCCCTTTAACAAGTTTGTAGGCGACGATTTCCAAAAGGCCTGCAAAAGGGGCGTCTTGCCCCACCCTACGAAACGCCCCGGACCACGGGGCAAAACACCCCATCCTCTTGGACTCGGCTCCTATAGAGAGTAGACGAAAAGCAAAAATACCGTTCGATAGCTCGTCGGAATTCATGTCGAAACTATTTCGTCCTTTTTTTGGCTCAGGTCAATACTTAGGTCAACAGAGGTCATCAAAGGTCAACCATGGGAACTCCTGCAATCTGTCTCAGATTTCCCTAAATATCTCGGGAACCATGATAGCTGGGAACAAACGGAAACAAACAATCAAAGGCTCTTTAAATATGCACTCGCTGGGCCCATATCCACTTTTTAAATCAGGCAAACAGTTTAGGCACAAGAGGTCATCAACGGTTACGGACGGTCTTGCCCCAAGACGAAACAAGACGTTTACACCATTGCATTGCGTGCTTTCGATGAAAAGTGAGCCAAACCCAAAAACGAGCATGCACCCATAAATAAGCAATAGACATTTTCCTACATCAAATTCTGACCTTTCAGTTGGCTTGAATTATCTGGAAGAAAGGTGTTGAGAGAAAGAATGCTCCTGGTCCATTTTAGCACTGAAATGATAAAAACGCTCCAACAACAGTCTTTTACTATATCTCTGGAAAACGCTGCAGAAAGTATGTCGCCTTCTATGAGTTCACTGACCATATATTGCTTGTTTTGTAGAGCATAACAGTTTTCCCCCTTACAATTTAGATTCCGAGAACTTTGGGAGGGGCGTTTTACCCCGGCGAGGCGTCTTTCCCCACCCTGCCCTACTATCTACACATGTCGCCTTTTACTCCTTTGTTCGCTGCAAACCCATATCAGCCAGGTCGTTTTGTTTCTGAACATATCTGTGCCGCTCTTCAGTCTTCTTAGTCTGTTTGTCCTCGAAACGTATGCTTCTTCATTACAGAGAGACGTTTCTGTTTACATTTGATGACTTAACAGAACTCGTCAGGCGCCAAACTTCTGTTTTGATTCTCGCTCTGCTGCTGAGCGTTTCATATTTTCTTGCCCGGTTAGATGTCCGCTTCAAATGCCTCGAATATCTCTTCTGCCTGTATAAGAGTCAACATACCATCACTCAGATGGGCAGTGGTCATATCTGTTTGTCATGAGAGCTTTACACAATTACATGACCTGCCAGATATTTCGTCAACCTTCTCTTCCGCTTCCCCCTCTCCTCAGTTATGCTCTCCTCCACTGATCTGGTCCTGTGTCCGCCCCTGTCCCACCTCCGGGGCGCCTCTCACCTGCTGGGTCCGCCCCTGTCCCACCTCCGGGTGAGTGGTCCGCCGCGCGGCGCCTCTCACCTCCTGGGTCCGCCCCTGTCCCACCTCCGGGTGAGTGGTCCGCCGCGCGGCGCCTCTCACCTCCTGGGTCCGCCCCTGTCCCACCTCCAGGTGAGTGGTCCGCCGCGCGGCGCCTCTCACCTCCTGGGTCCGCCCCTGTCCCACCTCCAGGTGAGTGGTCCGCCGCGCGGCGCCTCTCACCTCCTGGGTCCGCCCCTGTCCCACCTCCAGGTGAGTGGTCCGCCGCGCGGCGCCTCTCACCTCCTGGGTCCGCCCCTGTCCCACCTCCAGGTGAGTGGTCCGCCGCGCGGCGCCTCTCACCTCCTGGGTCCGCCCCTGTCCCACCTCCAGGTGAGTGGTCCGCCGCGCGGCGCCTCTCACCTCCTGGGTCCGCCCCTGTCCCACCTCCGGGTGAGTGGTCCGCCGCGCGGCGCCTCTCACCTCCTGGGTCCGCCCCTGTCCCACCTCCGGGTGAGTGGTCCGCCGCGCGGCGCCTCTCACCTCCTGGGTCCGCCCCTGTCCCACCTCCGGGTGAGTGGTCCGCCGCGCGGCGCCTCTCACCTCCTGGGTCCGCCCCTGTCCCACCTCCGGGTGAGTGGTCCGCCGCGCGGCGCCTCTCACCTCCTGGGTCCGCCCCTGTCCCACCTCCGGGTGAGTGGTCCGCCGCGCGGTGCCTCTCACCTCCTGGGTCCGCCCCTGTCCCACCTCCAGGTGAGTGGTCCGCCGCGCGGCGCCTCTCACCTCCTGGGTCCGCCCCTGTCCCACCTCCAGGTGAGTGGTCCGCCGCGCGGCGCCTCTCACCTCCTGGGTCCGCCCCTGTCCCACCTCCAGGTGAGTGGTCCGCCGCGCGGCGCCTCCAGAGGGCGTACATTTTTTGGTAGACAAAGAAGTCCCACATCTAGCGATAACTACAGTGACTGGCAACAATCTGGCAACCTGACGATATTTCCGCTACATAGTCGGGTTAGATGTGGCAGAGTGCCTGCACACCTATAATCCGCTGTAGCTTATGGTTAGGATGTCCGGCTTCCATGCGGAGGGTCCCTGGTTTGAATCCCGGCGACGGCGATTATAATTTTAGTCATGGCTAAGAGCGAATTTTAGGTTTTGTCCCGATCGGACTTAATGGCTTCGGACTAGTAGACCGCTCGACCGGACTTAATGGCCTCGGACTAGTAGACCACTCGACCGGACTTAATGGTTTCGAACCAGTAGACCGCTCGACCGGACTTAATGGCCTCGGACTAGTAGACCGCTTGACCGGACTTAATGGCGGGGTTAGGTTAGGTTAGGTGAGGTTAGTTGTACGGAAGAAATATTGGAGAACCAAGTATTGACGATGCCCACACTAAATTTCACAGCAATATCTATATGTGGCACTTCTTTGTCTACCAAAAAAAAAAATACGCCCCGCGCAGCCAGGTATGGCGCGGGCTGTCGCGCCTGGCCGCCATGTTGGGTTGCCGAACCCCCGGACACAGTCGCGTGAGGTAGTGCGTGCGGTGCGTTGGGAGTTGTTGGGGTTGCAATTCCGGAAAAGTATATCGGCAACCACGAGTCACACGGATATAACCACGAGACGCACGAGTCGCACGGACAAACACATATATGTAGAGAAATGATCGGCCCGGAGTATGCACTGTGTCAATAAAATAAAATACAAATCTATACAAATTATACAGCTGTAAAGCGCAATTAAATCCGTCCAATATCCACCCAAAATATACCGCTCTCAGGCACCCTTCCTTCCCTTCCAGTTGTTATTGGGTTCAGTGGGCGCCTCTCAGTTCTCACCTCCTACCACACTCGGCTGACCCCGGCAGCTGGCCGTCTCTGCTTCACTCTCAGTTCTCACCTCTTACCACACTCGGCTGACCCCGGCAGCTGGCCGTCTCTGCTTCACTCTCAGTTCTCACCTCCTACCACACTCGGCTGACCCCGGCAGCTGGCCGTCTCTGCTTCACTCTCAGTTCTCACCTCTTACCACACTCGGCTGACCCCGGCAGCTGGCCGTCTCTGCTTCAGGACCCTCAGTTCTCACCTCTTACCACACTCGGCTGACCCCGGCAGCTGGCCGTCTCTGCTTCACTCTCAGTTCTCACCTCCTACCACACTCGGCTGACCCCGGCAGCTGGCCGTCTCTCTGCTTCACTCTCAGTTCTCACCTCTTACCACACCCGGCTGACCCCGGCAGCTGGCCGTCTCTGCTTCACTCTCAGTTCTCACCTCTTACCACACTCGGCTGACCCCGGCAGCTGGCCGTCTCTCTGCTTCAGGACCCTCAGTTCTCACCTCTTACCACACTCGGCTGACCCCGGCAGCTGGCCGTCTCTGCTTCACTCTCAGTTCTCACCTCCTACCACACTCGGCTGACCCCGGCAGCTGGCCGTCTCTGCTTCAGGACCACCACCGCTCAGTTCTCACCTCCTACCACACTCGGCTGACCCCGGCAGCTGGCCGTCTCTGCTTCAGGACCCTCAGTTCTCACCTTCTACCACACTCGGCTGACCCCGGCAGCTGGCCGTCTCTGCTTCACTCTCAGTTCTCACCTCCTACCACACTCGGCTGACCCCGGCAGCTGGCCGTCTCTGCTTCACTCTCAGTTCTCACCTCTTACCACACTCGGCTGACCCCGGTAGCTGGCCGTCTCTGCTTCAGGACCCTCAGTTCTCACCTCTTACCACACTCGGCTGACCCCGGCAGCTGGCCGTCTCTGCTTCACTCTCAGTTCTCACCTCCTACCACACTCGGCTGACCCCGGCAGCTGGCCGTCTCTCTGTTTCAGGACCACCACCGACGCCAGAGAAGATGTCGGTCTCGGAGATTTTTGGCGATATCGCCCGGTTCATCAAGGGCAAGGGCCCGGACGAGGTCCACATCGACAACCGGCTGTTCCAACTGCATTACCGGCTAACGACGTTCATCTTTCTCGGTGAGGGTGCGCCGGCAAAAGTGTCACGTTCGCAGAGGCGGCACCTGATGTCGAGGGAGATAGCCGAGCGGCAAAAACGGCTGACAGGAAATGACCGGTTCGCGGCGTCCTGTGTCTGGTCTGGTGCTCCGCCGTGTCCGTGTCTGGTCTGGCTGTACGTGTGAACGTGGTCACTAGGCTCGAGGCTGTACGTGTGAACGTGGTCACTAGGCTCGAGGCTGTTCGTGTAAACTCGGTCACTAGGCTGGAGGCTGTTCGTGTGAACGTGGTCACTAGGCTCGAGACTGTATGTGTGAACGTGGTCACTAGGCACGAGGCTGCACGTGTGAACGTGGTCACTAGGCTCGAGGCTGTACGTGTGAGCGTGGGCACTAGGCTCCAGGCTGTACGTGTGAATGTGGTCACTAGGCTCGAGACTGTACGTGTGAGCGTGGTCACTAGGCTCGAGGCTGTACGTGTGAACGTGGTCACTAGGCTCGAGGCTGTTCGTGTGAACGTGGTCACTAGGCTCGAGGCTGTATGTGTGAACGTGGTCACTAGGCTCGAGGCTGTACGTGTGAACGTGGTCACTAGGCTCGAGGCTGTACGTGTGCACGTGGTCACTAGGATCGGGGCTGTACGTGTGAACGTGGTCACTAGGCTCGAGGCTGTACGTGTGAACGTGGTCGGCTGTTCGTGTGAACGTGGTCACTAGGCTCGAGGCTGTACGTGTGAACGTGGTCACTAGGCTCGAGGCTGTTCGTGTGAACGTGGTCACTAGGCTCGAGGCTGTATGTGTGAACGTGGCCACTAGGCTCGAGGCTGTACGTGTGAACGTGGTCACTAGGCTCGAGGCTGTACGTGTGAACGTGGTCACTAGGCTCGAGACTGTACGTGTGAACGTGGTCACTAGGCTCGAGGCTGTACGTGTGAACGTGGTCACTAGGCTCGAGGCTGTACGTTTGCACGTGGTCACTAGGATCGGGGCTGTACGTGTGAACGTGGTCACTAGGCTCGAGGCTGTACGTTTGCACGTGGTCACTAGGATCGGGGCTGTACGTGTGAACGTGGTCACTAGGCTCGAGGCTGTACGTGTGAACGTGGCCACTAGGCTCGAGGCTGTACGTGACAACGTGGTCACTAGGCTCGAGGCTGTACGTGTGAACGTGGTCACTAGGCTCGAGGCTGTACGTGTGAACGTGGTCACTAGGCTCGAGGCTGTACGTGTGAACGTGGTCACCAGGCTCGAGGCTGTACGTGTGAACGTGGTCACTAGGCTCGAGGCTGTACGTGTGAACGTGGTCACTAGACTCGAGGCTGTACGTGTGAACGTGGTCACTAGGCTCGAGGCTGTACGTGTGAACGTGGTCACTAGGCTCGAGGCTGTACGTGTGAACGTGGTCACTAGGCTCGGGGCTGTACGTGTGAACGTGGCCACTAGGCTCGAGGCTGTACGTGACAACGTGGTCACTAGGCTCGAGGCTGTACGTGTGAACGTGGTCACTAGGCTCGAGGCTGTACGTGTGAACGTGGTCACTAGGCTCGAGGCTGTACGTGTGAACGTGGTCACTAGGCTCGAGGCTGTACGTGTGAACGTGGTCACTAGGCTCGAGGCTGTACGTGTGAACGTGGTCACTAGGCTCGAGGCAGCACGTGTGAACGTGGTCACTAGGCTCGAGGCTGTACGTGTGAACGTGGTCACTAGGCTCGAGGCTGCACGTGTGAATGTGGTCACTAGGCTCGAGGCTGTACGTGTGCACGTGGTCACTAGGCTCGAGGCTGTACGTGTGAACATGGTCACTAGGCTCGAGGCTGTACGTGTGAACGTGGTCACTAGGCTCGAGGCTGTACGTGTGAACGTGGTCACTAGGCTTGAGACTGTACGTGTGAACGGGGTCACTAGGCTCGAGGCTGTACGTGTGAACGTGGTCGGCTGTTCGTGTGAACGTGGTCACTAGGCTCGAGGCTGTACGTGTGAACGTGGTCACTAGGCTCGAGGATGTACGTGTGAACGTGGGCACTAGGCTCCAGGCTGTACGTGTGAACGTGGTCACTAGGCTCGAGGCTGTACATGTGAGCGTGGTCACTAGGCTCGAGGCTGTACGTGTGAACGTGGTCACTAGGCTCGAGGCTGTTCGTGTGAACGTGGTCACTAGGCTCGAGGCTGTATGTGTGAACGTGGTCACTAGGCTCGAGGCTGTACGTGTGAACGTGGTCACTAGGCTCGAGGCTGTACGTTTGCACGTGGTCAATAGGCTCGAGGCTGTACGTGTGAACGTGGTCACTAGGCTCGAGGCTGTACGTGTGAGCGTGGGCACTAGGCTCCAGGCTGTACGTGTGAACGTGGTCACTAGGCTCGAGGCTGTACGTGTGAGCGTATTTACTAGGCTCGAGGCTGTACGTGTGAACGTGGTCACCAGGCTCGAGACTGTACGTGTGCACGTGGTCACTAGGCTCGAGGCTGTACGTGTGGACGTGGCCACTAGGCTCGAGGCTGTACGTGTGAACGTGGTCACTAGGCTCGAGGCTGTACGTGTGAACGTGGTCACTAGGCTCGAGGCTGTACGTGTGAACGTGGTCACTAGGCTCGAGGCTGCACGTGTGAACGTGGTCACTAGGCTCGAGGCTGTACGTGTGAACGTGGTCACTAGGCTCGAGGCTGTACGTGTGAACATGGTCACTAGGCTCGAGGCTGTACGTGCGAATGTGGTCACTAGGCTTGAGACTGTACGTGTGAACATGGTCACTAGGCTCGAGGCTGTACGTGTGCACGTCGTCGGCTGTTCGTGTGAACGTGGTCACTAGGCTCGAGGCTGTACGTGTGAACGTGGTCACTAGGCTCGAGGCTGTACGTGTGAACGTGGTCACTAGGCTTGAGACTGTACGTGTGAACGTGCCAATGTTTCCTGCAGTGTCCGAGTGCCTCTGTCAGTAGAACTTTTCCTAAGAGTTATTCTAAACAACATCAGGTTTCAACTACTGCAATGCCCTTGATTTATCGATGTGACATGAATAATATGAGTTTAAATTTACATATCTCATATATTAACCACTGCCATCTCGGCTCTGTGCCCCTGTAAGGAATTCAGAGCGACTGTCACAGGGGAGGTCAGATTTCTCGCCGCGATGCTTGCGACACAGTAACGGTGCCGGCCAGATAGGCCTGTGTCGTACCCGTATCCGGGGACCGTTAGTGCTGCCCGCTGGATCAAGATGCATGTAATCTCCCTCGAAGGACACACACAGACAGACATATGCAGCGTCGCCGCGCCGAAAAGAGGATCACAACGTGCATATCATATCATATCACGACTTGGGGCGCGACTGTGAACAAGGTGTGCAGCTATAATGCAGAGAACATTGCATGGGATGCTGTGCAAATTTCATGCCACACGTCGGATAACATTGTGCAGAATTATCATGCAAGGCATTTCATTCTTTCAGCTCTTGCCAACACCGGATAGGCACACTAACTTACCATGCTGTTCTGTCATCCGACCTTCGCAGCGCATGTGAGCTCGATTCTATTTCCTTGTGGCAGCTCGTTTTCGCTGTTAGGAGACAATAGACATAGCTGGGCGCCCTGATCTCCATATTGTCATGGCCGGTGAGGCCCGCCCAGTCATATCGGATGTCAGAACAAACAAACAGCCGTGCAAATGGCATCCCTGAGAACATATTCGGCTCTGTAGTACATTGCTGAACATGCTATTAGACAAAGTAGGCGTAGTTCCAGCCAATCAACCGGTTTCCATTTAACCCTCGCCCTACGTGAGCTTTTTCACCTTCGCCCTACGGGGGGGGGGGGGGCTAAAAAGACTCCCCTGTTAACTTCCAAACCAAGCAACATAGAGCAACGAGTAAAAACCAACATGTTGCCTGCCATGTTTGGAATCTAACGGTATGCAATTTTGAGGTTTCGGGTCAACAGGTGAACTTCCAGGTCAAGTGAATGACCTCGGATCGACCAAGTCCAGAATAGCGATTTTGCTGTCAGAAAACCTAAAAATTAGAAATTGATAAATGTAAATAAAAGGCATGTTCCTAGACCAGTTTTGTCTCAGAAATACCGAGAAGGTAGTTATTTGTTCGCATCTGGTCAAAAAAGTCCAAAACAGTTTTTAAAAAAATGTCCTCATCAGCTTCTTACACTTACGTAGCCATCACTGAGTCAAACATAGAGATATTGCTTTGAAATTTGGTTTGGGTATTGTCCATACTCAGTTCTCTCACATATATTCCGGTTTTGAACATCTTTGCAAATTTTGATGTTGTGGTGATTACATTTTTTTTTGTAAATTAGAGGTCAAAAACTCAAAAATTCTGAAATCAAAGATTGCAATTTGAAAGAGAATGCCATTTTCTATCTGTTTGCAATTTACTTCAAAACTCTGTTTTCTGCGATTTTTCAAACATTTATCGTGTTTCCACCAACATGACGTCATCAAAACATCATTATCTCCCAAACTACTCAACTAATTTCAATGACATTTTTACAGCATACGTATAATTGTTGTAAACTCAGCTACTGAAAGGTTCAGAAAGATTCGCCGCATGTGTAAAAAGTTATGAAAAAACCTCAGAAAACAGAAAATCTCTCAGACGCCACTAGAGTCCTTCATGAAATCGGAATCCTCATGGAACCCATGCAACGGAATGGAAATGGGTGGGAATGGGTGGGAATGGCCATTTTTGGAAATGTAACGGGTTGGAACGGGTTTGGGACAGACCATATATTTTTTTAGCAACACAAAAAGTGAAATATGCTGAAATGGGTGGGAATGGAGCCCCATCAATTATTAATTCGGATTGGAACGGGTTTGGGTCTGGCTGAATGGGCTGGAACGGGATGGGGGCTGAAAAAAGTGCCCCATGAAGAGCTCTAGCCGCCACTTTCCCACAAGTCAGCTAGGGGTGGGGTGCTTCTGCATATGTACACCACGTATTTGTATCTCAGAAACTACTTCCCTGATCGAGTTGAAATTCACCATACATTTCCTTCACGTTCGCTCGTTCATCGCCAACTACGGCGCCCTTACTGGTTCGGTAAAAAGTTATGGAAGAAAAATGACGAATCGCCTCAGGGTGAATAGATTTTACCTCGTGGTGGTCACAGGATAAAAATACCACATGGATCTTTGCATTGGCGGATCCAGAACGAGTTTGTTTTGGAGGGAAGGCAAAATTCCAAAGTGTCACACAATTCTGAAAACGTATCGGATTTGGCTTGCTTATGCATTTGATAGCTGATTTAAAGCTAATTTACCTTAGAACAAGTTCTTAGATTTTCTTCTATATCAGAAAATGTGTCAATTTTGTGCCGATTTCAGGTAGTTTGGGGGGGTCAATTGCCCATTTTGCCCAACAGTAGATCCGCCACTGGATCTTTGTATTTGGCAAAAGATGCGGGACTCTGGGTGAAAATTGAGCAACTTTAGCCATTTCCTGTGGATTTATATGCATTTTCATGTTTCCCCAATGACTTATAATTGGGAGTTCAGAAAATAGACTTCACCTTAGGTCACTGATGTAAAAATAATCCGAAATAGCAGAACTTTAGGCGTTTATGACCTGATTAAATCCTGTGAGTATCTAACTGATCGGTCAAACAATGTGGCTGCGGCACGACCTTACATTTTTTGGAGGTGGGATCACTAGACTTGACTTAGTGACGTGACCTGAGGAGGCCTGAGGTAAACAAATCAACAGGATTTGGGCAATTGATAGGCAAGCAGTTGTACGAAAAATGGCGGCGCGAAATGGTGTCGTTTTCCGCTATTTCCAAAAAACATAAGGTGGAGGGTATCCGCCCCCACTGGCGGATTCAGAGAGCGGACATCAGGCGCCACCCCCTCCCCCCCCCCCCTCCCTCCACACACACAGGAATATGTGTGTGTTGGGGGGGGGGGGGGGGCATGCATGATGCAATACATGTATGCCCTCCCCCCCTGCGCGTTCCCTGCACTGATCGTGAAAAACAATGATCTTAGGAGAAAACGTCATGAAAACATAAGTTTTATCTTCTCTCAAGTGATTGAATTTGAAGTGTTTCCCTTGCTTTCAATGATAGACAAAACAGCGCACCTGATGCAATTCAAGCAGCCCCGGTGACACGCTGGGGGGGGGGGGGGGCAGAATCTGCCCCTCCCGGATTTTCTCAATAAGTTGAAAACTGTGATAGATAAATTCTAAGTCTTCTCACCAAATTTCAATTAAATTAATGCAGTATTTTGTGAGATAATAACGTTGTAATGACGTCATGTCATGCCATTTTTTGTGGAAAACAATAAATGTTTGAAAAAATCAAAACAAAAGTTGCAAAGCACATTGGAAATAAAAAAATGTCAAAAGAAAGGAAATGACATTCTCTTCTAAATGGCTAGCTCGGATTTGTGATTTTTTTGGTTTTTGACCCAATTTTGTTTTCTTCAGAAAAATGTCCACAAAATCAATTTTTGTGAATTCGAAAAGTGAATTTCTTAAGCTTGAATACTAAAATAAGGTGACCGGTCCAAATCCGCAGAGGAAAAACATGGGGGTACTTTTTGCCACAAAAAAATGAACCAAAAAATGGGGGTCCCTTTTTGCCCCCCCCCCCCAGTGGTTTTCCCTTAAAATAGGCCCTGGGCAACCGGAAGCTACTCAAGCGGTGCCCAGCTCGCTGGACCGAAGAGCTAATAGTGGGACCAGCTCAGGACCATCTCCCCAAGCCATCTCGCCCCAGGCTCCTCCAGATCCACCGGGACCATTTATGCGCGGAGAAGTCGTTCTGCCCCTTGCTGCTTTCAAACCATTTGCACTGTTACTAGTTTGTGTTATAGTTTGGTTCATATGTATACAGCTATTATTATCATATGTATTATTGAGCGCTTACTGCCACCGGTCATCGTGATGTACTATCCGAGGCTAATGTATATGAAAACTACCTTCATTTCAATATTTGTCATCATACCGAGATGTATAACCAGGAAAAGGGGGTTACTTGAGGCTTGGCTCACGGTCTGGTTCCACTCACGGTCTGGTTCCAATATAAAAATGTCGTTTTCCACAACCTAAAATAACATTTTCACGCTGCTTCGCGGCGTCACATCGGTGGTCATCATCATAACGAAGCCATCATCATATTCGGGGTCCCTCGTAACGCAAAATGAATTTAGAGCATTTTTAGATTCTTATCCTATACATGGCCCACCTACTATATTTATGGGTTTTATCAGGAAAACCTGTAACAAATTCGCGCCGCTTGACGGCGCTAAATAACAAGTACCTACTATAACATGAAACTCCACATACAAAAATCCTGCAAGGGCTTAAATACACGCAAAAAATGGGAGTACATTTTTTTCGGATTTTCAGCCGACCCCCCCACTCAAAAATGCTCGGCCACGCCACTGCCGCTGGTAATTCCGATTCGATTCCAAACCAGTCACGAAATGTACTGTAATATAACAAGAGTGCAATTAAATCGAACGGCTCAATGAGCCACCAGGAGGGTGTAATATCATCGGTGAAAACTTAAGCCGCTCGTACCACGTGCTTATCATGTACTCATCAGCCTCTTTTCGACAGAGCACGTCATAGCGTTCGACTTAGCCTGGGCGAAAATAACATTTATGTTCTTTGAGAAAGGAAATTAAGTTGAGAGAGCGCACTTTTCAATTGAGCTGTAGGCAGGGGCGGATAGTGCTATTTTTTCGAAGGGAGGGGGGCGGTATTTTCGCTGTCAAGGGGGGCGCCAAGGGTCTACAGGGGCGCCAAAGGGTAATACAAAATCCTGCAAAAATAGCAAACTCTCTTACACTTACTCATTTGCAGTTTGTCCTTTTCGAGAAGAAGAAAAAATATAATAGGAAAAAAATATAATGGATATATTTTTTAAGCACTCTCACATGTAGGTATGTCGTCCGTCAGTAGCACGCATTTTCGTCAGTAGCACGTATATTCGAGTGCGATCATGGATGTGCCTAGGTCTGTCACGGATAAGTCACTCACCCCTCTCTCTCTCTCTCTGGCTTGCCGAAATATACCCTTTCTCGTTAGCCTGATGAATCCCCCCTCTCTCTGTCCTCTCTGACCTGCCGACATATACCTAACTCTCTGGCATGTGTTTATTTAACGACGCAGTTTACCGGGAACTCGGTTCTGCTAAACTCACCCACCCCTCTCCCCGGCCAGTCGAAATACTCTCATCCCTCTCCTTAGTTTACCTAAATCCACCCTGCCTGCCCCTTTTTCGGCCTGCCGAACCCCGCCGCCCCCTGTATCTGCCCCTGGTTGCAGGGAGGACTGATTGAACGGTTTCTTCCCTTGCCAGTTTTGATGCTGATGTTCTTTCAGTGGCAAGGCTGGCAAGGCTTGCACGCAGGTTTT